>PVJI01002676.1:0-140235 GCA_004026765.1 Micronycteris hirsuta | reverse complement strand
GAATAATCTTGGATGTAGGTCCTTGCCTTTCATGACTTGGAAGACTTCTTTCCAGCCCCTTCTTGCCTGCAAGGTTTCTTTTGAGAAATCAGCTTAGAGTCTTATGGGAACTCCTTTCTAGGTAACTGTCTCATTTTCTCTTGCTGCTTCTAAGATTCTCTCCTTATCTTTAATCTTGGGTAATGTAAATATGATGTGCAGAAGAGGAACTCTTTTGCAAGGCTGGGAGTTTCTTCTGCCCCTACAATCCCCACAGGTTTTTTCAGTCTGTGGTTTTGTGGCTTTGTTTCCTCGAACTGGAATGCTGGGTTGCATGGTCTGTATTTCTACCGAGTTTTTCCTCCCAGTTTATCTGCACGCAGATGTGGGACCACCTGGTCCACCAGCCACCACCTTGCCATGAGTCCTCTCTACCCCGGCTGCCTGTCTCCACCCACCCTACTGGTCTGGATGAATATTTCTTCTTCAACTCCTTGGTTGTTGGACTTCCATACAGTTCATTTTTCTGGCAGTTCTGGCTATTTTTTTTATTTTAAATTTGTTTTCGTCCTTCTATTGTTTGTGCGAGGAGGCAAAGTGTATCTAATTACATCTCCATCTTGGCCAGAAGTCCTCATTGTTGTATTTGTGAGCAAAGGTTTTTTTGAAATCTATTGAGAAATTATGTAATTTTTTCCTTTCATTTATACATGAATAAGGGTTTTTCAGCATGAAATACATTTTAGTTTTTAATTGTTAACATTCAAAGTTCCAAGAGGGATGAAGTGGCTGGGTTCTCTTTGAAGAGACCTAAGGGTTATATAATATTGTGATAATTGGTTATAAAATGCCTGAAGTTTTAGTCTGCTACTGAAAGGTTGGCTTAATTAACATTAGGTTTGAGAAAAAAACTACTTCTGTTTATTCAGACCTTTTGGAAATTGTGAGTTTTACAAAAAGCAGTGTTTGCAGGATGAGTAAAAATATGAGTCTATAGGCAAAGTTTGGGCTTTGTGTCCTGTAGCTGGGTAGACTGATCTGTGTAGCTCTAGGACAGTGGAAGGATCAAGCAGGAAAATTAGTGCTAGTGCTTACTAAAGTTTTGTTTTTATTGTCTCTGTTGGGAAAAGGGAGAGCACTAATGCATTTGGAATTGGTTTTATTTTCAGGCCTGAAAAGGTTTCCCATGATAGGAACTATTTCCTTTCAGTTGACGCAAATGCATTCTGTCAGTCATAGGGACACTTACCAGGAAGAGTATGGTCGTTGGGAAATGGTTGATTTTACCAATTCATGGGTCAGAACCATTGTCTTTAGAAAGTGAAAGTATGTTTACTTGTGTATGTAACACGCTAATTGGCCAATGTACAGAGAGTCTGCATATTTCATAAGGTGCGTCTTAGTCATAAAGAGGTTCAGCCATGTCTAAAGCCAGGTTTTAGAACCAAATGCAGTATGGGGTATTCAAATCCAACTTTGTAATTACTCCTGATCAGGAATGTTGAAAATTGACAGCAAAACTAAATTCTCCTTTAAAATGGCATAAAGGTTTTTTAAAGCCCAAAACATTACTGTCATTGGTTTATAAAGGGCAAAAGGAGGTCGTGAAAGCCTTGGGTAAACCTCTGAGGCAGAGCAGTTTTTATGAAGACTCATTGAGTATCCTAGTTTTGCAGTGACTTTCTCTCTCTGGGTTTCATTGGTTAAATCATTTTGATTTAACAGGAGACTGGAGCAAGAAAGGGAAGTTGACAGGAAACCTTTAAATCCTCTGTTAGGTGTTTGTTTCTGTTTGACACAATACTTAGTTGGGAGTCTTCGTAAGGAACATAGTGACTTTTTTAGGAAGAGAAGGAGAAAAATCTTGGTGAAATTTAGTAAACCACCCAGGAGGTTCAGGGGTCCCAGGAGCCATGAGATGGCTTTGTAATAACACCTTACACATATTTTTAAGTATTACATGAGGACATATATATTCCCTTTGGCCAGTGACCTCATTATTTTTTCTCATGCTCCTTTTCCTACATTTCTCTATTGTTCTCCACATCAAAGATCAAGAAACTGGAATCAAGTGTCTGGGGTAGATACTGACCCCACAGCTCCAGGGCTTCACTCCCAATATCCATGGGAGTGCAATTGGATTACCAGGAAGTGAGGTCCTTAGGCCCAGGGGCAAGGGTAGATTAACTGTCAAAGTAATTGGAGGGAGACAAAAATATTTAAAGAAACCAAACTGTTTTTCACAGCTGCCCTCTTCAGGGAAAGAATTATCACCATTGAGAAGCTTTTAAGTGGCTAATGAAGTATGATGCTTCCAGGGCCCATCTTCCTGTGGGAGTGATTCATTTTTTTTAACTAGATAACCAAATAAAATATATGTGGCATGAACTCCAGTTTTGCTGAGCTCTAATACAACTGTGGCATTACTTACTGCAGGTGTTTCAAAACACAAAATGATTCAAACAAGCTAAGGCAGATGGCCCAGTGGTTAGGAGACAAACTGCTGATTGACTCGTCTGCTGCTACTGGAATCACCTGGCAGACATCTGAGCAGGTGTGCTCGGGACAGGCCAGATGTCCTCTCCTCGGGCCTGTGACATCCCATCTGCAGGTGGCCTGACTTGGTGTGAGTCAAAGCTACAGATGATGAGTGAGGAGGAGGATGCTTTGGCTCCCTGCAGTCACCTCGGGGCATCGTGCCGTGTGGAGGACGGAACGAGCAGGAAAGAGGCTGCGCTATAGGTTCTGAGTAAAACCGTATCCCTGCCGGAGTGAGAGAGACTTAGTGTTAAAGATCCCTGTGAGCTATGGTGTATTGATTCACAATTCTATAAAGAAGAAATTGCACAATATAATTCTTAAGTGATTTGCAGCTTACTTTTTAGGCAGGCTTTATTTCAATTCTGAATGAAGCCTAGTCTTGTCTTAGAACTGTTCATGGGAGCCAGTGACTATTTGCTGGTTCTGTGCTCCGACTTAGGCTACAGCTGGGAAGGACAATGTCGACCGAGTGGCAGGACTTGGCCAGGACACCCTCAGAGCCTCACAGAGCCCAGGGAACTATCAGTGGTGGTTCAGGTCAAGGTGGCGGAGCATCTATGAGGCCTGGGAGTACAATTGGCTGGGACCGGTCAGGTGGCTGGCCGACAGTACCTCCTGGACTCTGGCTAGATGGGCCAGGTTCTCTCACTCTCTCTGACCTTGCTATTTAAAGTAGTTGTGAAATCAGTTCGGTAGTGCACAACAAGCATTGGAAAAAAGTGAAACTGAGTAGAGGATCGGAATTCTTCACAAGTAGCACACACAGTTTCCTCAGGTGAACTCCAGGTATGCCAGATGTTTGTTTACTGGGTAGAAATACAAAATTCATTCCTTTACTGTGGGTCGACAAGTTTTAAAGCTATTGGACTTTCTCCCAGCGGTCACCACTTCCTACATGAGGTTCCCCCAGCATACCTACATCCCTCAAAATGAAATGTTTCCAACCTCCAGAAGTCGGGCACATGTAATCTGCCTTACAAGAAAGAGAGGGTTGTAAGAGCACTAGTCAACCAGCCAGCTGTGGCTAACGCCCTCGTGTGGCCTCTGAATGCGGAAGGGCTGAATGCTTCTGAGGAAGAGAATGGTGGAGGAGAGGGAAGGTTTGGAAACAGTTCAGTTATCACTGTGTGTAACCAACTACCCCCAAACCTAGTGGCTAATTAAGTACAGCCCATTTCATTATGCTGATGAATTATATGGACCAAGAACCAGGGCCAGGCACCACAGGAATGGCTGATCTCTGTTTCTTAATATCTGAGGCCTCAGACAGGAGGACGATGGCTGGAGGCGACCTGACCCTAGGGGCTGGAGTCATCCAGAGGTATTGTCATTCCCACATCTCGCAGTTAATGCTCCCTGTCGGCTGAACCTCAGCTGAGGCTGGTAGAGCTCTAAAACGGCCCCTCCATGTAGGTGAAAACTTTGTGGCCCTCTGACTTAGCCTTAGAGATCACTTTTGTATTCTGTTAGAAGCAAGTCATTGAGGGAAAAGACATAACTCCCAACTTTCCAGAGAGAGAGGGAAAAAGAATGTGTAAAAAAGTTTTTTAAGATGCCACAGGTAGGCATTTTTGGGGGGTGGGGGGTGGGGAGTGGGTTTATTTTAGTGTCCTTTGAAGAAAAGGCTGTATTTGAACATGAAGGGACAGTGACCATCAGGCTGAAGCAGGAGGGCAGATGGCCTCTGTGCAGAAGGATTGGGGAGGCCCTGGGGCAGGACAGCTGCATCCGCTGCATCAGACAATTTTTGAAACGTTAGAGGGGACGCATCCCCTGAGAGGCCCGAGCAGTCCTCTCCAAGGCAAATGAACTGTCAGGAAGCATTTAGCTGATTACTAGGCAAACCGTGAAGAACACCCACTGCTGAGCAAGAGGAGGTGTAGGGGGTGCCGTGGCGAGGGCTTGACTCCCTCCACCACCAGCCCAGAGCTGTACTCAGGGGAGAAATATGGCCTGGGGTTCTCTACCGCATTCTCAAGATGCCAGG
The DNA here is from genome assembly GCA_004026765.1 of Micronycteris hirsuta. Taxonomy (NCBI): domain Eukaryota; kingdom Metazoa; phylum Chordata; class Mammalia; order Chiroptera; family Phyllostomidae; genus Micronycteris; species Micronycteris hirsuta. Next base: position 135,728 of record PVJI01002676.1, on the reverse strand, counting down.
TGGGCTGGATCTGCCCTGGAGGGGTGAGCTGGCCAAGTTCATAGTTACATTTCAAAGGGAGAGAACATACTCAGGACTTACCCACCTCTACAGGCTTCTAAGAAAGAACGCCTTGTTTTGAAAAGTAGACAGGCTCCCAGGCAAATGAGGCTTTCAGAGGCAATTTAGTGGGAAATAGGATGCCTATTACACGATTACCAAGCAGTATTTGCTCTCCCACACTGGAATAATCCTCTTAATCTAGCTGCATTCATTTGGATAATCTGCAAAATCAGAATCAAAATCACGTTTATGGATTTCTCACAATGGGAGAGAGAATTCCTGAAAACTTTGATTTCCACGGATCTCAAAAACCTGAGTCTGGGGGGAGGGGTGGCCATTGAGGGGGCCCAGGCTGTCCCGTCCCCCACCATCCTCTCCGTGGGTGGTGGGCCAGGAAGGCCATTCACAGACCCTCCAAGAGGACTGAACACCAACACGAAAATACACCAGTGTTTCTGCACTGCTTTGGGATCTCAGCAGTCTTTAATATACTGGGGGCACCTATATAAACACGTAAAAAATCTTCCAGACAGACTACACGGATTTAGGATAACGATCCTCACCCCTACTGCTTTCCCCCAGCTATTTCCGTTTTCTCCTTGGGGGGGCCCTTGGAGGGGAGTCGCGTGTTCCTTGCCCTCAGCCAGGCTCACTGGGTGGGGCTCTCTGTCCCTGGGCCTCCCCTAACCTCACATTCTCTCCCCACACCTCCTGGAACTTTGGGGCTCCACTGCTGCCCTCAGAGGGGCGGGGAGTCCACCTTGGCTCTCAGGGGGTCTCAGCCAGCGGCCACTACTGACTGAGGCAGAACCCCAGGGATACATGACCCAACATAGGAATTTATTTACCTCTGGGGCTGAGGGTGCTGACCTGAGTCGCACTTGCACACATTCTCCAAACTCCCCTGAAAGCGGCATTCTTTGTGAGGGTCTGGTCGGAGGACCCGGTCAGACGTGCTGGGCCCCAGGTGGCCTGCTCCACTTGGGAGGGCTCCTTTCCCCTCCTTCCCCCTGCTCCAGGCACGCTGGACAGTGGCTACAGCTGGACTCAGGGGCAGGGGTGGGGGAGAGCACCGTTTGCTCCAGACTTGGAGACACATTTCTGCCCTACTCCTGTGCCACAGAAGGTGGGGGCTCCTGGCTTTGGTTGCTTTTATTGGGATTGGAGAGGGGATGGAAGAGAGAGAAGTCAGCCACAGTAATCAGCCTCTTCGAGGGATTTTTTAAAATGCCCCTCTTAGACCAATTCTGCAAAACTTCATTAACACGCCCATTAGTGCTCTCTGATTCTCGGCTGCTGCCTCTGGTGGGAAGCGGGAGCCAATGCGGTCCTGCGACAGCAAATCAGCTCGAGCTAATATGTATGCTAATAACACTGATGTAGCATTTGGTTTTCCTCAAAGAAAGACAGTAAAATGTCTGTGCTGTCTCAGCCAACACTTAAAAAAAAGGAAAAGAAAAGGAAGGGAGGGAGCAACCAAAATACAAAGCTGTCCACTTGCAACATTTATAGCCAGTATTTATAGACGAGAGCAGTCTGTTGGTGATTCCGACCACCGTGCCAGCAGACAGGCCCCGCGCCTTGCATTATTCAGTGGGCCCCACTGCAGAACCGTCTGGCGTGGAGGCAGACTCCAGCTCTGAGCGGGGAAGAGCATGCTGGCTTACAAAAGGGTTGCTCCTGTCCTGTCATCTCCCCCTTAGGAGGAACTTCATGTGCCATCTGCTGTCTGCAGTGTTTGTTGTCACCCTTGAGGATTTACCCAGCTGAGGCACCTTAAGGGGGGTTCCCTAGAAATCCCATGTGGCACTGACAGTTTAGCAACTTTTGCCCCTGCCATCTTAGATATCAGTCAGGTTGTTTCCATGGCAACGCTGCTGGAATGCCTCAACAAATACCACGTTCCATATTTAAACCACATATATAGCCTTCAGGCTTATAATTAAAGATATTTTAGGGGAATTGATTCAGACATGTATTTCATGGTTAAAACAGGCTTCTCTCAAATTGTGTTAAGAGAACATTTGTACATTGAATCTGGTTTTCTAGTTGGCAGCATTAAAAGGCTGAAACTATGTCCCACAGTTAAAAAATGTTCAAGTTATCCAGTGGGAACGACCTTTAACAGCTTTGGTTCAGGAAGGATTAGGATGGTCCAAGGCAATTCGAATCCACGTCGATCACTGCGGTGTTTTACCTGCACTGTACCTGCAGAAGGTAGAAGTGGTCAAGTGTTTCAGTGAAGTTGTGCTATCTTTATAAAAACAGAAAAGTATTAACAAACAAACGAACGCATGGAAACCAAAGTTCTGTCGCACATTAGCAGACCTGTGTCCCTTTGGTCATTTCTTCAGTTATATTTAGCTAGCTCTCTGTTTAATAGGCCAAGGACCTATTGGTCTATTCTGGCTCTGCAGTTCCCAGTGATGGAAAATAGAGGCCAGTTATTATGAGCACAAAGAGCTATGACGAAAGCAATGATGAAAACCAGCTTTTGTAAGGTTCATGAGTTTCATGCTAGTGGTGCCAAGGTCTCTTACCCAGGGCTTTACTTTGAGTGTAGCTCACGAAGTGTGGGATCTGACATCCTCTTGTAGGCTTCAAGGTTTAGCCCAGGAAAGTAGATCTCACGGCTGGAGAAGAAGGGAGGGGAGGAGAAGTGGTGGTGATTATGAAGAGGAAAGTGATGGAGCTCGTTACGGCATGGAGTGGCTAGCAATCCCTGAAACAAAGGCCTTTGAGGGCTGGTCTGGCTCCTGTCTGAATCCCTTTTGCAAGGAGTTCCTTTTCCACACCTGCCTTTTCCCTCCTCAGCAAGCAGTGGGAGCTCTGAATTCTCTGGTAGGAGGAAAGGGTGATAAAGGAAGACCATTTATTTACTCTCAACACTTCTAATACCAAACGTATGGGTTTTCCACACCACACAACTCTCTAGTTCTCTGTGGACACTAAGTGGGTGTCACACAGTTTAATTCAATTCTGACATTAACTACCCAGAATTAGCACAAACCCACAGGTTAAAGGCTCAGTTCTACAAGGTCCCCCACCCCCACCCCAGCCGGCTTCAGATACCACTTGCCACTTGCAAGTAGTGAGTTCCCAGGTTACTCACACTTCTGTCCAACCCTGCAGTTTCTTCGACCACCTCTGCACGTTTGATAATTTGCTGTAACAGTTCAGAGAACTTAGGGAAACACTTTCCTTATGTTTACCAGTTTTTTAAAAAGGATATTAAAAAGATACAAATTAACAGCCAGATGAAGAGATACATAGGGCAAGATGTGCAAGGGTCTCAAGCAAAGGAACTTCAGTCCCTGTGAAAAATGCACTATCCTCCAGGCATGTGGATCAACCCAAAAGCGCTCTGCTCTGCATTGTTTGGGGTTTTTGGTTCCATTACATAAGCATGACTGATCGAATCATTGGCCATTGGTGATTAAACTGTTTTAAGTTTCTAAAAGTCAGCAGAGGGCTGAAAGTTCTAAACCTCTAATCACATGATTGGTTCCTCTGTCAACAAGCCCCCAACTTCCAAAATTACTTCATTAGCTTAACTCAGGTATGGTTGAAAGAGGCTTATTGTGTGAATAACAAAAGACACTCCGCTTACCCATGTCACTCAGGACATTAATTATAAGGATTTTAGAAACTCTGCCAAAAACCTGAAGGAAAACCAAATATAAATTTCTTGTTATATCACAATATCAAAGTGGCCAAGGGTCTTATTTCAGTTACTATTGCTGTAAGACAAACCAACTACCCCAAAATTTACTGGCTTAAACCAAGGAGCAGTTTATTATGCTCCTTGTTTCTGTGGGTCAGGATAGCACACAGCGGGAATGAATGTCTTTCCTGTGCTCCGTGACATCTGGAAAACAGGGCTGGAGGCTGACTTGATGCCTAGGGGCTGAAGTTACCTGGAAGCTGCTGCACTCACTTCTCTGGGAACTTAAGCTGCTGAAATAGATGACAATACTACTGTCATTTGGCTTCTTCATAACATGGTGGCTTCCAAAGAGTCAGACTTAAATCCTTTCACATTGAAGATCACTGCTCCAAGCCTGAACGTTCCAGTGAAAAAGGCCAAGGCTCCATCCTGTTCGTGTGGCCGCAAGGGTCATGGTTTGTCACTACCACCACACAACTGGGACAGGTAGTACCAAGCCCACCCACACTGAAGGAGAGGAGAATGAACCCCACCTTTTGATGGCATGTGAAGAAGAGCACCTGGAATAGGAGCGACTGCTGCAGCAACCTTTGGAAGACATAATCAGCCACAGGTAGGAATATAGGTGAACCAAGCGAATAAGACCGTAGGGCGAACCTGACACGTTCTTGCCCCAACCTTACCTTAGAACACCTATGACTTTGACTCCGCACAACACCAAAGCAACTGATTGGTCAAGCTGATTACATTTGAAAAAATCCATTAGACTGGTCATTGGGGGTTGTGTAAGCCAAAGGCAAATTGACTGACCTTGAGAGCTTTTCACCTTGCCTGTGATGTGTTGTGTTAGGTCGGTAACTCCAAGTGGGGAGTCACTACCAGTGTCTGTAACAAAAGCTTAGCCGGGCTGGTATAGCTCAGTGGATTGAGCGTGGGCTGGGAACTAAAAGGTCCCGGTTCGATTCCCAGTCGGGGCACATGCCTGGGTTGCAGGCCAGGTCCCCAGTGAGGACCATGTCAGAGGCAACCATACATTGCTCTTTCTCCCTCCCTTCTCCTCTCTCTAAAAATAAAAAAAATAAAATAAAATCGGGGCCTTTCTGGCAGGGGATTCTACCCCCTGCCTTTCTGCCTCCTTGGTTACTAACCAGTTACCTGGCAACCAAGTTTCCTCCATATCAGCTTTGGAACCAGAAGGCTCAGCCCCCCCCCCCCCCCGCCCCCACTCCCATCTCCCATGGATCACTGGGGACTGGGTGCATAATGAGATTTTAATTGTCCCATAGTATCTGATCTTTTCTGTGTGCATATCTTCTAGGCAGAGAGGTAATTTCAATTAATTTTGCTTATCTGATAAAATTTTCATATCCTTTAAGCTAATTTCACTGAACTAATCAGTGCCATGTTCCTCTTTGAGTTCCAGTCTGGAAGTTTTATCCAGGGCAGGGATCTCCTGCTCACTCCATCACATCCACAAGCATCAGGGCAGATCCTGGAGAAGGGACAAGTGGCTTCGGTTTCTGGATGAAACTAGTTGTGAGACCTTTCCTTTTTTTTTTTTTTTTTTTTTTGATTTAAAAGCTTTACCCAAAACTCACTTGCTCTTATTATTTTTCAGATCAAGATATCAGTATTTCCTAAACAGAAGGTGACCCATTGCTCTAAGTGTCAGACCTACAAAGATTAAAATTACACTTAACTTGAAGGAGTTCTTCCCTTTCTCCTTGCTTCTGCAGGATGTGAGATAGCTACATCCCTCAAATAAGTGTGGGTCTTTGTCTTATTAAGGGCAGTGAGAAGGTGGGGAGGCATTGTAATTTAGTATGTGGCAGGGTCAGGGGAAGGAAGGACTAATGTCTCTTCTCCGTAATCCCTGTGCCAGTTCTTCTTAAAATTCATTTTGAACTACAACTATGCCCTTTGAAAAATGAAGCTGCTCCCATTGTGTTATTATAAGATAGAACTAAACTACAAACTGAGTTTCTCATTTTCCCTTGACATGGTACTGAGTTTGGTCAAAGCCAAGCAAAATTTTGAAGCTGTTGATGAACAGAAAGTCAGATTCACACATGCTTAAAGGGAATCCTTATACAAAGCACACGTGGGCTTTCATGGTTAGAATTTCCTGGCGAACAAGTTTATTTCTTATCAGATGAAGAAGAGAAATCCAAGGAATAGGAATGAAAAGGAAAGGCCTAGGTAGGAGGAAGGAGAAAACAGAACTTGTGGGGGGCTCCTCCCTCAGACCCCTACCCCCCACCCCAGCCACTATGGATGAAAATAAGTCTACCAAGATATGATCTGCTTGGGAAGGAAAGATAGCCAGTCTCTCAGAGGAGAAGGGCCTTGAACCAGTTCCTCAATGGGTTTTAATTGGGTTCAGTTTGCACAGGAATACAGGTAAAGCTCATCAATCATTGTCAGGCAGTAGTGATCAAACAATAGATAACATTCAAAGAACTGTGAAGGCTTATTCTGAGTGAGGGTCAGATAGCTAAAGGACCATAAAACTGTGGGAAACAAACTCATTTTATGGTTGGACCCTTATCAGAAAATTGAGGGCATTCTTAGCAAAGCAGGTTTCACAGGATTTTATACATTCTTTCTTAGGCCTGATCACCTGGGGAACCACCTGTTCCAGCCCAGGCCTGCACTGCCCTCTGGCATTGTTTCAGGCTTAAGTGAGGCAGGGGAAGCAAGGAAGCCAAGAGATTAGGAGACTTCTGACAGACAGGATGAGGACTCAGGCTATGTCAAAGCTGAGGGCCAAGAGTCCATTACCCCTGTTCCTATAGGCCCCCAAGTCCTTCCCTGATGGCCCCTTTGTGACCATGCCTGTCTTATGTGGCCACTCCCTTGAGGGATCTTACCCATCATTGGCTAACCAGTCATCTTCCCAGGGCCAAGCAGGGTGAAGTAAGGTGGGCAGAGGCAAAGCTCCTGCCAGGCAGGTAAGCTTTGTCTCCTTAGTGGCTTATGGTCCCAAGGTCTCATTCAGCCTTAGCCATAGGGGGGTTACAGCGTCTGAAGCCAGGCAGGGTGGTTCCCAACACTACCTACCTACCTACCATAATAATTTCAGTCCTCTGGGTTTTTTGGGCACATTTTATAAAATGGGAATGTTGAATTTTATGATCTCAGGTCCCTCTTGATTAAAATGATCTTTAAGTCTAACTGGAGCCTTGTGTTCCTGTTGGTTGTACGTGTGTACCTGCCCCTATGTGCCGTGTCTCCCAAATAGATAGTAACATTTGTATGGCAAGGACGTCAGCGGATTTCAGAGCAAAATAGAACTGACTTGTTTGGTTCCATCTAGTATTTTTCCCTATATCCGTCTGGTAACAGGAATTGACAACAGTAAATGTTCACTTAATATTTAATAGTACTGAATTAAAACAATTTAAATCCCTCCCTGGCCCTCCATCCAAACCAAACAATTTGGGCTCTGGGTTCAGAGTATTTCAGGTTTTGAGTCATCTGTATAATAGCATCACGTTTATCTTTATTCTGTGTGTATATGTGTGCCTGTATGGGTACACCCATAGACACTGTGTAACAGAGAGAGAGAGACACTTTTAAAGGTAAAATAGAAGGATTAATTCTGGAGTCAGTAACTGGTGGGTTTTATCCCCAGTCCACCAACTATTAACTCTCTTGGGGGAACTACTGTCACCATTCTGTGCTTTGGTTTTTTCATCTGTAAAATCAATCTAATAATAGTACTTACCTCCCAGGGCTGATTTGAGCTTTCAACAAGTTACTGTTTGTAAAGTACCTGGCGCACTGGGACTGGTGTGTGTCCACAGTAAAGGCTGTAGAAGTGGTGGTCGCTGTGGTTGTTCAGAGTTGAATTGACTTTATTTGAAGTCTGAATGGCGTCAGGACTGACCAAGTAAGCAGTGACACCTGTGGCACGTACTTCAAGCAGTTGTCATCCCCCAGCTAAGGTTGCTGAGGGCCTAAGTTTGGTTCTTTCAAGTGGGAGATGAGTTTCCTTTCTGTTTTGTCAGAGTTCCTACTTGCGGGTCTGTCCTAGACCTCTGGGTGACAGTGACCATGATCGTAGGTGAAAATGTATAGAAGACCTGGAGGAACAGAGAACCCCTGCTGACAGTGCTCTCTCCCCCCGACCCCCACACATGCTCACTAAAAATTGTTCCAAATGCATCTCCTACTAATTGTGAATTCAAGTCATTGGGCACAAAGGGTAGCTCATTTGATTCTTATGAAATAATTCTTTACATGTGGGGATAGTGGGGAACCAATTTAGTATCCAGAAGCATTTACCCCTCATTATGGCCCAATTATCACAGTGTGCAACTTTTTGTTGTGATCAAAGCAAATTTCTGCTCCTGCTGAGACCCTGAGCCATGAGAAGCAGCCCAGCCTCTCCGGTTTCACTGCAGAGGTATAAACCACTAAAACAGGTCTCTAATGAAAATGCTATGGAAACCTTACTTATAACTGTGCTCATGGGATCCCTTGGCAGCCTCTTCCTTTTGGCTGTTTTCAGAAAAGGGGAAAAAAATGGAGCTTCTGTTAAGAGTTCATTTTAGGGCATCTCAGTGAACTTGGGGCTTTTTAAAGCAGCCAAATCATCCTACCCCCCATGAAGAAGCAATTTCTCCAGTCCTGGGAGCACCACTCCCTCTCCCAGAGGGCCTGCCCCCAATACAACGCAAGGGGAACATCTTCAGGGTGCCGGAGACTAATCGCATGTGGAAAGGGAAAAAGAACAAGCTGGGCTTAATGAAAAACCTAGGCTTATTGCCCCCACTGAGACTTTATTTAAATTGGCTGCAAAGTGCTATTGACTGGCCTTTTGGGACAGGTTGCATGAGTTTGCTCAATTTCTTAGTTTTTGCTATGAAAATTTCCTTCCTTTTTCTCTTCCCTCTGTTGCCTGTGTCTTAGGGCTTTGTTGTCTTAAGCTTTCTCTTTTATCTTCTTCTGTCCCCCTCGCTGTTTTGTAAAGAAAGCCTCCAGCACATAGTAAGGTCTCAATAAATATTATTAGTTTTCCTTCCCTCCTATTTGGATCTTTGCTTAGTTTATTGTTTTTCTCTCCTTTTGTTCTTTCATGTGGTGCCCTTCCTCCCTCTCCCCAGTGATCTGAATTATCACCATCAATCTGGTACCACTCCCACTCCCTCCGCTTCCTGACATAGGCCTCTGTCTTGCCTCCCTCCCCGACAAACACTTTTGGTTTTAATCCCAATTTCCTCCCTCCTCTCTTTCCTTTTCTTCTTTTTGCCTCTCTCGTGGTCTCTACCCCCGTATTTTCAGTGTCCCTTTGCCTCAGTGCTTCTTAATCTTGGCTTGGAACATTATAGTCACCAGCAAGATATTTTAAAATATCCTAATGGCCAGATTGAATCCTAGCCTAGTTACATCTGGGTTTATGGAAATGAAACCAGGCATCAGTGTATTTTTAAAGTTTCCCAGTTGATTTCCACGTACAGCCCAGGCTGAGAAGCATTACCTTGCTTCGGATCGGAACGTGCGTGTTGTGCAAAACCAGCTTTACATTGCTAGGGTATATTAAGGATGTCTCCAGGTGCTTTACTTGAAATGCTTCAATCTTATATTTGGTGAAGTGTGTTTCCTCTCCTGCTAGTTTCCAGAGTGGTGCCTGCAGTCTTTGCCCTTCCTTCAAGGTTGTAGAGCAAATAGCCCAGGTCAGAAATGACGAAGTGAGACCAGGCTTTGGTCAGGATGGGAATAGCAAAGGGGCTTGGAAACAGGGCCAAGAGACTGTACACCTGTCCTAATGTAATACTTTGTTCAAATGCAGAGAAATAGTAAAGATGCGACCATGGACTTGAGCCTCTAGTTTCTGGACACTCGAATGGAAGATTGGCCTGGGTTGGGGCCAGGCTTTGTCAAACAGGATAAATGCTCTTTTGGAATGTAAGCTGTCCTGTCTTGGCCAGAGGGCGTGTGTGTGTGTGTGTGTGTGTGTGTGTGTCTGCCTGTCTTCTACAAATAGAGAGTTAAGAGCATTTGCTGTCCCGTCTTGGCCAGGTATGTGTGTGTGTGTGTGTGTGTGTGTGTGTGTGTGTGTGTGTGTGTCTGCCTGTCTTCTACAAATAGAGAGTTAAGAGCATTTGCTTCACTTAAAGGACCCTCCAGAAGAAGAGTCAAGCATTTGCTCGGTGGACTTCAAAATCACTAGCACTTTGTCAGGTAGAGAAGGAAGCAATGGGTCCAGGATAACTCTCAGAAACCCTGCCTGGTAGATTGGTTTACTAGGCTGAGTGTGTGGACCTTCCTAAATACGCTAAAGGGATAGGCATTTGGTGCGTCATTTTTCCCACTGGTCAAGTGTTCATTAACCACTTATGAATCAGTTGAGAAGTATATGGTAGCAATAAGGAAACTCAAGTCACAAAGGTAATACGAATATGATTGTGGAACTTTCTTTCCCAAGTTGCAGGGGTGGGGAGTGTCAAATACGATGGATCTACTAGGCAGACATGTCCTCAAATTCAAAGTGCAGGAGAGAGACTGCCTGCCCCATGGTAGCTCACATTGTAGGGCTCCTGTCCCATGCCTAAAGCCCACACCCATGCACAGGGAACAGCTTTTGTTCCTTTGAGTTTGTCATTCTGTGCTGATCTGAACCAGCACAGCCCAGCTGAACTCAGCTAATCTACCAGTGGCAGTTCCTGAGCCTGACCAGCAGCAAGCTGGGACAGCAGCCCGCTCTGTGCAGTCTTCCCAGGGCTCGGCAGAGTGCTTTGCAGTGCCTTGGCCTCCTGCTCAAAGGCAGCTGATGAGTTGGTGGCAGTGCCTATAGAGGCTGCGAATTCACTCTCCTTGCAGAATATGACCTTATCTTAGTAGTTTCAAGGTACGGCCTGATACATTCAAGTTGATTTAAGGCTTACATTACTTAAGGCATTTATTGGCCTGTATTTATTCAAATAGTTTTGCTTAAGAGCACTGTGGTGAAGTCTAGTGAATTATCAAGGGGAGTGGGGATTAAAAAGAGAATGATCCCCAGGGCCCACCACCAAAGTTTGATGTGGTTGGTCTGGGGTGGTAGCTTTTTTAAAGCAGTTGCTTGCTGTTGTTTTTAAAGATGAACCAGGGATAAGGGCACCAATATGGAGGAAAGCACATGGAGAGGGCCTGTGGCAACTGAGCTCTGGTGTTCCAGAGTCCAGGTTTGTGTTACCAAGTTCTAAATATGCAACTATGGAAAGATCAGGCGATTCTTTTGTAATGTGAGGGGCAGGCTAGATAGAAAACTTCAGCAAATGTCAGAATTTTCAGGGAGCCTGGACATTATGCAGAAGCTCAGAGTCCAGCTCCAGGTGGGCTAAAGTTGCCTTCCGTGGGGTGGGGAGGGGGAGGTAAGCATCAACACAGTGTTGACCCATGTGAGTGTTTGAGAGCCCTTGGACAATCTTGGGGGCTTCTGCAAGCTAGAAAGTCCACAGCCCAATGATTTTATATACCCTTGCTGGTATGGGGGACCCAGACAGACATCTAGCAAGGTCCCTGTTGTCAAAGAACTAGTCTGTCATTGGCACAGGTGGGGCACATAGAGAGCATTTGAACACAGAAGGAGCAAGGGATGGGCAGCTAGAAAACGATGTGGGTGTGAAATGAAAAACACATCAAGGTCAGTTAATAAAGAGGCAGGAAGGCTGAGGGTGGTCCCACACCACTGTCATGACTTCCGGATGGTTCACATGGAGGACAATGAGTCCTCTCTTTCCATTGAGAGCTCTTGAGTGTCAGCTGTGATGGGAGTGGAGGAAGGGGCTCCCGCTTGGGGATGGAGGGCAGTATGTCAGTCATGAGAGGACTGTGTTTCTAACAGTCTTCCAAAGGAGCTTGTTGTGAGTTTTCTTCCCCATGGGACTTTAGAAATAAAACTTTTTGAAAAGTAGAGGAAAATATCTGTTTTCCTTCATTTGTCAATATTCTTCTGCTGACCTGTAATTAGAAGAACCCAGTGAAAAGTTTGATTTGACATGTTTTTCCAGTAAAAGCAATGGCTGGGTTGTTTTTCTCTTCCGTTCTCACCCTTGGTGTCCTTTGCAACATTTTTTGTGAGGCCACTGACCAAGGCCAGGTAGAGGTGGTATCTGTGGGTGGGGATGGGATTGTTCTCTGCATGGGGTGAAAGCCCCTTTTCTAGGCCACTTGGATTTTAGTCTCAGCATCACAAACGAAACTGTGGAATTGTGGGCAAATCACACCCGCCTTGGAGGTCTTGGTGTCCACATCTGGAGAAAATGAGAAAGTTGTGTTAGGTGGTCTCCACAGTCCCTTCTTGCTCTGGTACATCCTCACTCGGACATAAATGAACTAGTTATAGGGAGCAAAATCCAGAAATTGGCCTATCACAGAATTAAACATAGGAGTGAGGTATGGGAGTGGGGGGGCACTATGAATTGCCCAGCCTCTCTGAATTTCTAGTGGGTTCAGGACTGCAGGACCATCATGTATGTGTGTGCAGATTGGGCCCATCTGTGCAGAATGTGTCAGGGCTTAGGTGAAGTTGGAATCAGCTCCAATTCCCCTTGCTAAGTTGAGCATGCCCTGGTGGCAATTGCACCTGGGAGGTGACATTTCAGGTCACTCCTAATCACACCATAGATCTATCCCATGGGTGAAGAAGTATGGGCAAAAAGATGCTTCTTAGATCCTGGGCATGTCTCTTCATGAATACTGTCCATCCACATCAGCTCCCCATTTCAGAGATGAGTTTCCCCACACAGAACTCCCCCATACCTGTCTATACTTGGGTGGCTCCTGCTCTCTTAGCTAAACAGAAGCCCTATCAACAGGTAATGACAGAAGTTGTGACTATGCATATGTATGTGTGTGTGTGAAATTGGTTATTGAAATCCACTGAAGTCAGGAGCTATTCATCAAAAGCTGGAAATGTTGACATTCTTTTCAACAAACTCTTTTTATGGCTATAGCCTTCTAAGCAGTCAAGGCCACTGATTGATGGCTAAGGACAGAGAAGACACTAGTATTTAGGCCTGATTTTTTTTTCCCTTTTTTAATTTTCACCTCAGGATATGTTCATTGATTTTAGAGAGAGAGGGAGGGGGGAGAGAGAGATATCGATCAGTGTGAGAGAGAAACATTGATCGGTTATCTCCTGTATGCACTCCATTGATCGGCTATCTCCTGTATGCACTATCTCCTGTATGCAAGTGAACCCACAACCTAAAACCTAGGTGTCTGCCCTGACCGAGAATCAAACCTGCAACCTTTTGGCATGTTGAACAATGCACAATCAACTGAGCAACCCAGCCAGGGCTATGCCTGATTTCCAAACAGTGCTTTATAGTAATGGCAGAATGTTGGACATGGGGAGAGGGGAGAGACAGAGAAAGACATGCACACACTTGAAGATATGTGCATGTTTGTAAGTGTGTGTTGTGGTGAGTGTGTAGGTTTGAATAATTTTATTTCAGAGGCCAGCCTAGACTTGCCACCTTCAAGAACCTCTTTCTTAACCAAGCCATGCTCTGAGTTTACATTCATCCTCTCACTACTGCATGAACGTCATAGCATCTGTGACTTTGCTTTCACTCTAAGTCTCAGGATGTTCCATGTGTGTGAAATAGCATATCAGACATGAGAAGATCAGATCAAGTCACTGTCCTGTAGCTGTCAGTTCTGTTGACCAGGCACATTGTCTCATCCCTTGTGGCACTGCCTCCTTCTCTCTTTCCATGGAAAGCAGCCCATATCTGGCCACATGGTAGATAATTCATCTTTTATAAGAATGACTTAAAAATAAGTAGTAAATAAGGCTAGTTCTTCATTTGAACTACTATAATTCTAAGAACTGCCTATCAGAAACTCTGGCTGTTGTTGAGGGCATTCATTGTCACCAACAAAGACCTTTGCATCGGAGCTATAAAGACATAAAAGACACTGGTCTTAGCATCACAAGAAGCTGAGCTAACAGTCCTGGGGAAAGAATACTACACATACATGGAAAGATCCAATTAAACCCAGCATGCAGCTCCAAGCTTGGTGCTGTGGACATAACAATGAATGTTACTCATCTCTGAGAGGTCTGCAGTTTGATGGCAGAGATAGACTTTTGAACAACTAACCACAAATCAGAAGAATTAATGCTTTTTGTACAAGGTTATGTATAAAGTCTTGTGAACACATGGAGAAGGGCCAGGTCTATCTGGGCTGCTTAAGAAAGGCCTGTGGAGGAAGGGCAATTTGCATTGCATTTTGCAGGATGACTAGGAGTCTGCTAGGCAGGGAAGCAGTGAAAGACAATTTTATGCAGAGAGAACTAAAGGAAGAGAAGATGAAAATGCGTGGTGTTTGGAGTGTGGAGAGCAGCTTAATATGGGTGAAGCTGAAGATACATGTTTGGGTAGAGTGTGGAGGTCAAGAAATAAAATTATATGATAATAATGAGCATTTATCGATTGCTTACCAGGTATCAGCATGTTATTTATCTAAGCACTTTACATGCTATTCATTTAATCTTTAAAACATGCATATGATGTAGGTACTGTTTGCCTCATTTTACTTTTGGGGGAATTCAGGTACAGTAAATGAGAACGTAGAAAAGAAATTTTCCCAAGGTCACACAGTTAGTAAATGGTAAAGGCAGCCTGACACCAGTCTTTGTACCCTTCACTGGCCAAGTGAACTTTGTGCCCTTTACTAACTATATTGTTAATTGGTGGATATTGTAGAAGTCCTGAGGGTTCCATGGACTGGGTTAGGAAGACATGGCTTTGGGGAGAAGGCATCAGAAAGAAGCAAATGAAGTGGCATTATTTGGGGTAGGGTAAGAGGAGGTAGGAAGATATCCCAGGCAAGGAAGGATGCTGTGGTCAAGACGTAATGCAGGAATCAATATGTTCCAGGGCCATTGGCCTGGCCCATTGGTTTGGTCAGTGGCTCAGTTCTTGGCACAGCCCAAATGAACATCTCATTGGAAGTCTCCAGTCCATCTCTGTTCTCTAGAAAGGTCCAGGAAACTCAGATGTACTCAGTTTCTCTTCTGGGTCCTTTCCTTCTCCTTACTAGGCAGATGTAGTGGGGCATGAGAAGGGAAACAGACACCTGCGGGAAACCCACAGGCCAATCTTCCCCTCTGCTATATGGGGTTTTAAAACGCGTTGCCCATCAAGCATTCCTGGGTGAGGACCAGTGCTATTTGGCAGTGGGATTTAATGAATCTAGTGGAGTCTGGCTCCTCATTATGAACCCCTTCAGCCTTTGAGCAGCAGAAGGTTCCAGCTGCACACATTTAAATAAGATAGACATCAGGGCAGGGTAGCAGAGGCCAAAGGGAGATCGCTCACCAAGTGAAATTGAATTTTATTGGAGTTAAATTGAGATGCTGAGTTGTCTTTTTACAAGCATATTCATTGGCTCAGCTGTCACTTTCACTTAGTGGCCTTGTCATCTGAGCTACGGCAGGCTACCTGAGCCATGGCCTCCCAGCCCAGGAATGCAAAGCCTCACCCTGAGGAGCAGGGAGTCCAGTGGGGTTGGGGGGATGTGAGGATGAACAAGACAGAGGACGGTCTTGTCTACCACTTGCTGCTTCCTGTGCTGGCTTCTCCCCCACCCTGGCCAGGGACTGCACAATCAACATTATAACATGACGTAGGAAGAATAAGTAGTCTAGTCCCACAGACAGAGGGGGAAGGCCTGGTTAAGTCCCATTAAGAGCTGTATGGATGATGAGTTATTGAATGCCTCTGTGCCTCAGTTCCCTCACTTGTATAATGGACTGAAAATCGTATTGATCTTCGACTCATACAGAATAGCTAACTGAAATAAAACATTCCAAGTTCCTAACTTGCAATAAGTCTTTAATAAAGGTAAATTTAAAAAATCAAGTGTGATAAATGAGTCCTACAGCAGGGTAACTAGGAAGGCACTTGTATTTCACAATAACATATACACCCCCATTTCTGCAGTTTCACCCTTTAGAATGCGTTACCCATCCTTAGACATAGCCTTTTTGAGTCTTCTTAAAGTCACATCTGCCTGTGAGTCAATTCCAGTATCTATGAGGTGGGGAGGACCAGGTCAGTGCGCAAAGGGGGGCCATGAGTTAGGAAAGGTGGGCGACGTCAGTGTGGATGGGGAAGGTGAGACGATCTTTATAATTCTGTGCAGACCAGGCCCCATGTAGAAGCATCAGAGGTGAATTCTGTGGAGAACAGGCCCCATGTAGTAGCATCAGAAGTGAATTCTGTGCAGAACAGGCCCCATGTAGTAGCATCAGAGGTGGGGGTCACCAGGTCAGGAAGGTGAGAACAAGAGCTATTGAGGACTCCACTTGTAGGTTTGTAAAATTTTCTTTGGGAGATGATATTGAAAGTTTGGTGAACTGAAGATGTGGTTTTAGGCCTTGAGGAAGGGTCTTCAGGGAAAAGACTCACATGATGAGTTTAGGGTTGGGGTCTTTAGGGATGATCTGGGGAACAGATGTGGGGGAAGGAGGCAGCAGTGCCTTCTACTGTTGTTTTTAGTGGTAAGTGTTCTATGTCTTCCAAGGGTGGCTGTTAGTGGAGATGGTGCCCAGGGGGTGATTTGAACAATATCAAGGTAAAAAAGGCAGCTGGCAGAGTTGAGATCCTGGGACTTGCTTCTAGAGTAATGGCCAAGAAAAGTCAAGGCTTGTGTTCTCTAGACCTATGCTTTGTGACCTTGGGCAAGAACTTTCTGTCCCTAGGCCTTTGCTCTTGTGTAATGCAGGAGCCAGATGAGAACCAGGGGCCTTACCCTGGGGACCGAGGGCAGCAGAGTGCACACATGGGCCTCCAGACGGGACAGGCACTTTCTGTCTCGTTCAGTCTCAGGCTGAAGCTCTTCCTGTTGCCTTACTCCTCGCCTTTCCCCAGGCATCTAACCTCAGAAGGCACTTAAGTTTGTGACACCAAAATGACTGAGCAGATGATCTCTGAGATTCCTTTATGCTCTGCTATGCCAATATTCTAATTCCTCACTACATGTATACCCTCAGCTCCTAACTTGGGGGATCTGAATCTGGAGTCTTTTGAGCCATAATGATTCAGAGAACAGAATTTTAGAGATTCATGAACTTGTCTGCAATAGAAAAAAAAAAAAGATCTTTATTTTCATAAACTTCTCATTGAAATGTAGCATTTTCCTATCTATGAATCAAGGTAACAAACCACAGACGTATTAGCAGGACCTGCCACTCCATCACCAATGGAAATCACAGGTATTTTCAGGTTACAGTGCTGGCTCCCAATTTTCATGTCCATACCTAGTTCCTCCCTTATAAATCTGGGCTGGGCTGGTACACACTGTAAACAACAGAATGTAGCAGAAATGACACCATGTCAGTCTTGGACTTAGCCTAAAGAAAGCCTGACAGCTTCCACTTTGTGCTTTTGGAGGGCCCTGAGAAACCATGCAAAACATCTGGTCACACTGCTGGAGGTACCACACAGAGAAGTCACATGGGTAGATTTTGTGGAGGGGGTGGCCCCGGGACTACATGGAAAGAGAACATCCTGCCATCCAGGGCTGGAGCTGGGCTCAGCCCTCTGGCTGGCCCCACCAACAGGGAAGCTGTCTGGGATGTTCCAACCCCAGATGACTGCAGCCCCAGCTGCCATCATGTGAAGCAGGAACCACCCAACTAAGCCTGGTCCATCCACAGAATTGTGAAATCTATTAAATGGTCATTATTTTTGGCTGCTATGTTTTTGAATGGTTTATTAGGTAGCAGTAAACAATTGAAGCAGAGCCTTTAGTTTTGCTATACAGAAACAAATTGAGTCCCAAACTGTCAGTACCTATTTGAACTCCTACCTTACCATGGGTTTGGCATCTTTCATGTGCTAGGAGCGTGTGCCTACCACTTCCAAAATGAAGACAGGGTGACAATGAAGACACAGTTCATGGTGAACTATTCATTGGCAGGTACACCTTGAGCCCAGCTGTCATGCTGTTCAATATGAGAAGCACCTGGAACTTTTATTAGGGGCAGAGGGGCTGATACCAAATTACTTTATTTGAAGGAGTAGTACAAATGAAAGGATATAAGTAAATGATTCAGTACACAATCACCTGGAACTTTTAAGATATGGACTCTTAGACTTTGGTTGGAGAAAAAGACTGTTTAGAGCCATGTTAGATACGCACAAAATAGGAAGTCCAGGCAAAAAGTGTGAGTCTTGGTGAGGGGGCTTCACCTTGACCATCACCAGAAAAGGCCCTGAGAAGAGAGAAGACTTAAACCTGACTTTGAAGCAAGGGAAAAATTTGGAGTAGTTTTGAAATACAATAAATGGGGGAAGGTATCCATAGTAGGAGAAGATCTATGAACACATTTCACAGACCAAAGCAATGCTGGTTAATGTTATATGTCGATCTGGCTGGACCACAGTGCCCAGAAATTTGGTTAAACAGTATTCTAGATGTTTCTGTGAAGGTGCTTTCTGGATGAGATTTACATTTAAAATAGTGGACTTGGAGTAAAGCAGATTGCCCTCCCTTACATGAGTAGATCTCATCCAATCAGTCGAAAGCCTGAATAGAACAAAAGTCTGAACTCCCCCAAGCAAGAGTGAATTCTCCAACAGATGGCCTTCAGAATTCATCTGCAACATCCACTCTTTACGAGTCTATCACAGATGGGCTTTGGACTCCAACTGCAACTTCTTCCTGAGTCTCTGTCCTGTTGGCGTCCCCTATCAGATTTTGGACTTACCAAGCCTCCACAATTATGTGGGCCAATTTCCCCAAATAAGTCTCTTTCTATACATATAGACACATCCTATTGATTCTGTTTTCTGAGAACCCTGAGTAATAGAATGGAGGGTTATTCTAGTGGAAGAAGAGCTATGATCAAATTCACAGATTCAGGCCAATCTTGTTTAAAGTTCAGCAGACTCTCTATAAAGTAGAGGATTTGTGTTGGTCAGTGGGGAGTTTTCAATGGGCCTTTGGGAGCCATTACAGAGGTCTTAGGTGCCAGGAGTTTTGAGTGTTTTTTTTTTTTCTGTTGGTAGGAGGGACGACAGAAAGTTTGAACAACTCAAAGTTAATAAAAAATGTTCAGTGCATGTCCAATTTCCTCACTCTACATTTCTATTCTTATAATTCAGATTATTCTATCTTTCTTCTTGGTTACCTAAAGTGACCATGTTTAACTATCAAGTCATTCCCAGAATCCTGGAGCCCCAACTTTCCTTCTGGAATCTCAGAATGCCCTTGGGGGATGAAGGTCCTAAGTTGGACTCTAAGTTCAGAGGAGGCTACTACTTTCTTTCCAAGACCACGGTTTGCCGCCATCAGGGAAAGACATTTGAGAGGGACCTGGCTCTGGTCTTGATGTTAATATTCCTCACTAACTCCTTATCTGAGAAGCCATCGAGAGACTGAGGGCGATGTGATGAGAGTGTCCATGTGAGCATAAAAAGGAAGCAGAGAGCATGTGTGTAAAAGTGATTTGGGTGTCGTTTTGTAGCTCACGTATTAGCTTGCTCTGGGCTGTAGATTTCAGTGGGTGACAGTAATTGCAAAATTTGCAAGATGTTACTTGTTTGGCTTACAAATTTTAGCTTGTCCTTTTCCTGTCCTTTGCTACGTTTCTGTATTCATTCATTCATTCATTCGTCTTTCATTCTTCATTCATTCATCTTATATTGAATGAACCACTGTGTAAAATATATTGGCTTGACCATAATGTCAGTCTCTTGCTCCGCCCTGAAGGAGTAGGAAACCCAGCATTAGAGGGAGGGGAATAGGGGAGTAGCTCTAGGCACTGCAGGAAATGGTCTGAGGTTCTGTTTCTAATGGCCTGGGATTCCCCTTTCACATTGTTGCTCATCTATAATTTAGAGAACCTTGAGGGAGGTTCTCTCCTGCAGGCTCAGTTATCCTTGAGGCTGGACATCAGCAAAAGGCAAATTTTATCTGGAGAAACAAGCTGCTCATCCAAAGGGGATAACAGCTGTGAGAAAAATGCCCCCAATGCTGGTCCTGTTGACTTATGCTTCAAAGGAGAACAATTTCAACATAAAGTTGCACTTTCCCTTGAGCTGCTAATGCAATAAAATGGCTGTAAGCTGCAAAAACCCATTCAATATGGCACGTACTAAACCTTTCAGAGGTAGTGGTTTGATTTTTAATTTTACGCTCTTGGCAGGCAATCAGGGTCTTTAATAGCATGGAGGCCAGAGGGAGGATGTTTCAAAACATTGAGGATCTTATCACAGTGTGCAATTAATGAATAATTATTAAAACCCAGAAATAACTGGAAGAGAAGGCAAGAGGTGGCAGAGCAATTCTCTGGTTTCGGGCCTATGACGAAACCCTCCAGAGAGGAGAAATATGATATACGGTTCCATGCGATTTAATTTGCCGCTTTCCCCCCACTGGCAGATCAGTGATTTAAGAAGCTGGGAGGGGGCCATCACTTAAAAAAAAAAGTGAGAATCATGTGTTAACAACAAAACATTTTTTTTCAGTTTTCAGCATTTGAGTAGTAATTGTACTTAAAATAATAATAATGACAAAAATGAAACACCCCCTCCTTTGAAATCCATTTCTAAGAGTGGGCAGCAGAGCTGGGGTGTGCAGGAGGCACCAGTGAGAATGGTTAAATTGTTGAACAAATTCCCTGCATGAGCTGTACAGGTCCCAGCTGTCATAAAGAGAGCCCCACACATGTTTTCTGAACACACACCCTGTGGTTTCTGTCATTCCCAGGTCCAATTTTGTCAGCTCCTTGCTGTCAGGATCTCTCCTCTGTAGGCCTGAGTCCCACTGTTTCCTTTTTGCCTCAGCTCTAGAAAACCCTGTCATCTGTCAAATGGCTGTTTACAGTTCAAGTGCCAACCTGCTGAGTGGTCCTGTTGCTGGTTGGCATTAGGGCACGCTGGCCACTGCTAAGCAGGTACACAAGGCTGCTGTGCCCTCAACCTCTGCAAAAAAGAAAGCCTGTCTTATGTGCAGGCAGAGACCACAGACAGGGCTTCTATTCATTTCTCAGCCATTTCGACTGCCCCGGGGCCCTGCTGGGCCACCCAGAGCATCTGTGGTCAGCTCGCCCTTAAGCAGCCATTAGCTCCCTTGCAGCTAAGGTGGGCCCAGTGCTGGAGGAGAGCAGCTGGAATCAATGAGCACTTGAGATGGCATTTTCCTGGCATGAGGTAGGTCATTACTGCCAGCCTCAGTGCGGAGCTGGGTTTTCATGATTGATCTCTCAGTGGTGTTTCAGGAGGCCTGCCAGCCCTATGGAGCCAAACAGGCCTTGAAAAATAAATACATAAACAAACAGACAAATAGCGGTGGAGGTGCTCTTTAAAAAGTGATGAAGGAGGATGTTTTCCAGTGTTTGACATTGTGCAAAGGCACTTAAGATATTTCATTGAAATTCAGGTGTGGGAGAGAATGTGCCAGCAGATAATGGACTTGAGGTTTGCAGGTCATGGGCCCTTAGAGACAGGCAGATGTACAGGACTCTCCAGATGATAGGAGTGGGGTTGGAAGGAAAAAGGTAGGTTCATTTTCCCCCAACTTTTGTCAGGCCAGGCACATTTCCTGGTCAGAACACTAAGTTGCTTTTGAATGAGCCCTCACTATGTGCCAAGCACTGTGTTACATACTTCATGTATATTAGCTCATGGAAAACTCTGAAAACAATGGTCTTGACCCAGTTTTTTCTTACACATCGGGAAACTGAGCCCAGAGAGGCAAAAGTCATTTGTTTATAGTCATACAGTTAGGAACAAAGGGTTGTAACTGGATTTGGAACCTGGGTCTAATTGAACTTCTAAATCAATGTTCTTGGTCATTCCTCCAAATGACTTCTAAGGCAGAGAGGCAGCCCACCCCTCCCAGCCTCCCTCCAGCAGGGGGAGCGTCTGAGGCATTAAATGCGAGCTGGCTCTGGGCTTCTGACTGTAAATTTAGTTGCCCCTCCTCCTTCTGGGTCAGAATCACTGCAGACCCCTCCTAGCTGGGGCCCTGTCACTATGCTCTGCCAACGTACCCTCTATTCTTGCTCTACCACTGCCACACTTAAGTCCATTGGGTTCCAGTCCTCTGTCTTCTCCACCCTGGCAGGAGGGGGGACATAGCTTTCAGCCAAGTCTCAGAGGCATTTTTATTATGTCCTGTTCTAGAATACCTCTCCAGAGTCACTCCTGCTACACTATAGCCAGACTGATTTTCCAGCTTTGTAATATAGTACAAGCCCTGCTTCCTTCCTCCTCAGTGCCACCCCCTGCAACCCTCCTTTCTACCCAGTACCTGCCTGTTCATTCCTTAAGACTCAATTTACGCATCCTTTTCCTGGAGAACCTTTCTTGATTTTTGCAAGAGTCTGCCAGTGATTCTGTCATAACTCTTATTGCATTGATGGTAACCACCTGCCTCCCTCGTCCCCTGGATTCACTGGGCTAGTGAATTAATGGTGATACTATACCCTTTTGGTCAGAGAACCTCTGTCAGGTCCACACAGAGACTCAAAATCCTTATCTGCTCCTTGTGGTTTGTCTTTTGTTCAGTGCTAATTAGTCCAGAACAGACCTGACTTCAGTCTTCGGTAGTAAGTCACCCAAGTGTTGTAGACATTGTCATACGCGGGAACATTCTGTGTCAGTTAAGATGACATTAATTGCTATAACAATTCCAAAATATATCATATATAAGAGCTTGATAGAAGTTTATCTCTCCCTCATGTAAAATTCAGAGTGGACATTCCCTATTGGAGGCATCCCCAAGTGATGATTCAGAAACCCAGGATTCTTCCACTTTGGGGCCGTGCCATAGTCAACACACAGCTCCCATGGCTCGTCCGAATCAAGACAGCAAAAGGGGAAAGCGCACAGAGTAACAGGTGTGGGAAACTTCCAGGGCCAGGACTAGGGGAGGGCCTGCCATGACTTCTGCTTTCATTCCATTGGCTAGATCAGGTAGACATGCCTTATCTCCAGGGAGGCTGAGAAATGTAGCTCCTTGTGGGGTGGTTTCTGCCACACTCTTTACTTTATCATAGCACGGTCTGCAGGATTTTGAAAGGCCCAACTTTCTTCCAAGTGCCCTTTCTTAATTCCTTATAGGAGAACATGGTCACGTTCCACTTACTCCACCAGGGGTTACATCCCGTGATTTTTGGTTATTTGCAACCTAAAAGTTGAAGAAGGATGGGCTTTTACATTTACTAGGCCTCTTTGACTTGGCTGTCAAATATTCTCAAACATGCCAAGTGGTAAGATTGATGGCCAGTTGGTAAGTTGAGAGTAACTCTGGTAAAGCATTTGTTCCCAGCTCTCAAACATCCTATCACTTGATTTAGTTTTTATTTCAAGTGACAGAGTGAGTGCAAGTTTAGGTGAGAAATCATTAATTCTCAGAAACTGGGGGAAGACTAAATCATTTGCATATCTCCGTTTGACTGAGTTAAGCTTCTCTATTCATTGCTTGTGGTTGTTATGGCCAATTTTCTTCTAGGAAATTGCAGGCTACTTAAATACCCACTGTATTGATTTGCAAAACAAGAGCTTCCTCCAAGATATGGCTCAAAGAACACTTCCAAAAAACTTTATCAGGTAATGCCACTCTATACTTGGAATACCCAGACTCCCAGTGCCCTCAGCATGTGGGACCTGAATTATACGGTATTAATTATTGAAATTGATTTGTCTTTGTTCCAGCTTTGTAATATAGTACAAGCCCTGCTTTAGTCTTTGTTCTAAAGTATTTTCCTTCAGTGGGCATCCACATGGAGTTTCCTTCCTCAGGGGCCATTAATGAAGTATTTAATTTGAGACATTAGCCTTTATCATGCTGAATCAGTTGAATGCCCCAATAACCAAAACTGAGCTGCTCATCTATACATATACTTACATTGTAGAATTATCAGCCTAAAGGAAAGCAGATGCATAAATTCAGTGTGCATTTCTCTTGGCATAGAAGCTCATCGTGCTCATTGTTGCTCTAGTGTCTTTCTGTCCATCCAGGGTTGCAGTGCCCTGCGCCAACATTCCTAAATCACCATATTAAGCTCTAGCATCTCTGGTCAGATTTTTTTCCCTATTCCAACAAGCAAGACCCAAATATCCTGTTCATTTTTCTCAGCTCTATTTTCTTCCTGGAATCAAGTAAATTTTGCTCCCTATCTCAAAAACTTTCCCTGGGTCCATGCATCTTTTTCCTCTCTGGTTCCTGCTCCTTTGACCCGCCCCCCAGTCCCACCTCCACCCCAACACACACACACACGCATACACACGCACATCTTGGTTGATTTATTTTTTTTTTTTTGCTGACAGGAGAGGTTCATGTTTAATTTTCTGACCCTTTGGTTTTAATCATGTCCTGTTTTAAACAGTGCCTGCAAAGAAATCTGTGCTACTCTAAGACATGGGGTGTCCTATGCTTCGTTTGAAAGCTATCTTTCACACTTAGATCTTCAATCCTGATGGAACTGATTTTTTTTTCATTCTTTGTGTATTTTATTAAGTACTCTAGATGGAAAAATTCATAAGGGGCTTATAATACAGTTGATGGGTAAGCAGGTATATTTATTTTTTTTACGTGACTTTTTTATTTTTTATTTTTTTAATTTATTCTTGTTCAATTACAGCTGTCTGCATCCTCTCCCCTCCCCTCCCCCCACCCTCTCCAAACCCACCTCCCTCCCCTTCTTCCACCCTCCCCCTTGGTTCTGTCCATGTGTCCTCTATAGTGGTTCCTGAAAACCCTGCCCCCATAGCCCCTTCCCCCTTCCCCTCTGGCTGATGTTAGATTGTTCTTAATTTCAATGCCTCTGGTTATGTTTTTCTTGCTTTTTTCTTTTGTTGATTATGTGATAGAACTGATTTTTATCTATTGTTTCAGGTTAGGCACAAAATTTATTTTTGCCATTTGGACATTCAATAGATCAAGCACTGTGTATTGAAAAGTTCATTCTTTACCGACTACTCTGAAATCTCACTTTCTTATAAATCAGGTGACTATATATGTAAAGTATATTTTTGGATCTTCTGTTTTGTTGGTCAGTTTGTCTATTCTTATACTAATATCACATAGTCTTAAGCATTATAACTTTATAATATCTGATAACATTAGTCCTTTACCTTTGTTCCTCACCTTCAAGATTACCTTGGCAATTCTTAGCCTTTGTATAAATTTTAGAATCAGCTTGTAATGTCTACAAAATAAGTGCCAGGATTTTGATTGATCTAAAATTGATTTGGAAGTTCTGGCCAAGATAGGGGAGTAGGAAGACACACTTCACTTCCTTGCACAACAAAAAGAAGGATAACAACCAATTTTAAAACAATAAACAGCCAGAACTGCCAGAAAATAAAACTGCATGAAACTCTGACAGTCAAGGAGTTAAAGAAACAGTCATCCAGACTGGTAGGAGGGGTGGAGACAGGCAGCTGAGCAGAGAGGACATGGGGCAAGGCAGGGCTGGCTGAATGGGAAACTAAAGACTCAAAACTAGCTATAAAATACTGCAGTGGTTCCAATGGCAAGAGAAACTCCCAGTCTCACAGGAGAGTTGGTTGGAAAGTGGGGTTAGAGCTTAACAAGACAGAAGCATTGTTCCCTCTTTGATCCCTCCCCCATAGACAGGGCCACAACCCACCAAAGATGGTTGCCCCGCCTTGGCAAATATCTAAGGATCCACCCCCTTGCCACGTAATAGGTATGCTGAGATAAAGAAATGTGGCCCAAATGAAATAACAGATCAAAACTCCAGAAAAAGAGCTAAGCGACAAGGAGATAGACTACCTATCTGATGCAGAGTTCAAAACACTGGAAATCAAGATGTTAATAGAATTGAGCTTGATCACAAAATGAAGGAAGAAATGAAGGCTACACAAAGTGAAATAAAGCAAAATATACAGGAAACCAACAGTGAAAGGAAGGAAACCAGGACTCAAAATGACGATTTGGAACAAAGGGAAGAAATAATCATCCAGCTGGAACAGAATGAAGAAACAAGAATTCGAAAAAGTGATAAGAGGTTTTAGAACCAATGGGACAACTTTAAGTGCTTCAACATTCAAATCACAGTGGGGGCAGAAGGAGAAAAGGAAGAGCAAGAAATTGAAAATGTATTTGAACAAACAATGAAGAAAAACTTCCCCAATCTGGCAAAGGAAATAGACTTCCAGGAAGTCCAGGAAGCCCAGAGAGTCCCAAAGAAGTTGGACCCAAAGAAACACACACCAAGGCACATCATAATTACATTACCCAGGATTAAAGACAAGGAGAGAATCTTAAAAGCAGCAAGAGAAAAGGACACAGTTACCTACACAGGAGTTCCCATAAGACTATCAGCTGATTTCTCAAAAGAAACCTTGCAGGCAAGAAAGGGCTGGAAAGAAATATTCCAAGTCATGAAAGGCAAGAACCTATATCTAAGATTATTCTATCCAGCAAAGCTATCATTTAGAATGGAAGAACAGATAAAGTGCTTCCATGATAAAGTCAAATTAAAGAAGTTCATTATCACCAAGCCATTATTATAAGAAATGTTAAAGGGACTTACCTAAGAAATAGATTACAAACTACGAACAATAAAATATCAACAAATTCACAACTACCAACAAGTGAACCTAAAAAACAACAACAAAAAAAACTAAGCAAACAACTAGAACAGGGACAGAATCAAAGAAATGAAGATCACATGGAGGGTTATCAATAGGGAGGGAGAGGGAAGATAATGGGGGGGGTAAGGTACAGGGAATAAGAAGCATATTTGGTAGGCATAAATAGATAGGGGGAGGTTAAGAATAGTATAGAAAATAGAGAAGCCAAAGAACTTACATGTGCAACCCACGGACATGAACTAAAGGGGTCAGGAATGCTGGAAGGTGGAGAGGTGCAGGTTAGAGGGGGGATAAAGGGGAGAAAAAAGTTGGGACAATTATAATAGCATAATCCATAAAATATACTTTAAAAATAAAATTGATTTGGAGGGAATTTATTAATATATCTTTATAATAATGAGTTTCCTAATCCATGAATATGGTATAAGCTTTTTTATTTAGGCCTCATGTAATTTCTCTCATTAATGTTTTATTGGTTTCAACATAGATGTTTTGCTGATATATTTTATATTTATTCCTAGATATCAGATTTTTAAAAATGCTATTGCAAATCGTATTATTTTAAAATTGACTTTGTATCTAGGGACTTTGTGAAATACTCTTACTTGTTTTAACAGATTCTCTGCAAGTGCTTTTGGACACAGCCATGTAGTCTTGTGAGTTATAAGACTCATTTCTTCATCTTTAATCATTTTACTTTTTTTCCTTGTCTTTTGCACTGGCTACCTGCTTCAGTTTTGTCACACTCCAAATAGACACTTGTGCAAGTATAACAGACATATCTGTAAAACTTCTTAAAAACTCCCCTCTTGTGTAAGATTTTCTGTGTGTTACTACATCCACCCAGACGATCCTTCTTGCCTTTGTTCGGTTAGGTAAAACTCACTCACCCTTTGGCCTTAGCCTAAACTTCCTCAGGAAGATTTCAATGATCCCTCTGAGGCTGGATGTAGGGAGTGGGAATTGCCTACTATCAAGGTGATTAAGCAGAGCTCTTAGGGCAGGAGGCTGAAATTGCTTGTTTATGAGTTTGTCTCCCCTTCTGAACTATAAGCCCTTCAAGGTCAGAGATGCTGCAGTGCTCATTACTGTATTACCATTACTTACCACAGTGCTGGGCATAGCACAAGCATTGCATAAATGTTAGCTTATCATCATCCTTATCCTAATCCTTGTCTTCACCTTCCTCCTCCTCATTTAGATACTGAAGCATGGCCCTCATCATTATCAGGGTCCATTAAAGTTGTTATCTATCTTTTTCACTAGATGATGATGTCCTCAAGGGTAAAAATGTTATCTTTTATGCTTGTATTCTCAGTGTTTCACACAGTGTTTGCCTCTTAATAGACACCTAACAGGTTTGAAAGAGAGAATGCATAAATGAATGAATTGGTTGATGAATGGTCCTTGCTACATGAAACTGAGGTCCATACAGAATGACTTGGGTAGCAACTTTTAGTAGTCATTCTGCAGAATTATAATCCTAAAGCCAAAACGAATGCCTTAGTTCACTGTGGATTTCACTTTGCCCAGAAGCTACTCTGACAATTCTCTCATCTTTCTCCACCCTTCCAGAATTTCAGTGTCCTGGGTAGCTTTCTTAAATCACAATCATAAGCTCCAGAAAACTCAGGCTAGATACTTTTCTTGCTCCAAGGATCAAGACCACTTATCTCAATTTTTTACAATCTTCGGTGTTCCTTTCTTCCCAGAATTAAAGTTTGCTTCTCATCTTGGCACCTCTCCCTAGACCCCTGCATCTATCTCTTCCTGTCCTGACCTTCATCATTTGCCCTTCTCCCCACCCCAGTCTGTTGCTTTGCTCTTTCAAAATTTGAGATATACATCAGACACTATGTATTTAATTGCATCAGAAGGGACCTGGAAAGAGTTTGGGAAAGACCTATGTTTTGCGATCTGTCAATAAGACCTGTGACAACTCAGCCATGAGCTCACAGCCCAGCGAGCTGCATTGCACATATTTAAAAACAAAATGAAGCCCTTCAGGGCACTTCTCCAGAATCCCTCATCTCCAATAGCAGGTGACTTTCCTTCCTTCAGCTTTACCTGAAGGCCTAACCCTTCTTTGGTGTTGTCTTCAACTTGCATGCCTTTCTAGAAGGCCTCATTGCACATTACTTTTCAGTCTGAAAACTTAGCCCCACCCCCCGAGATGGGCCAGAGAGCGGGCAGCTCCTGGCAGAGTCTGCTTTATGGGATGGTGGGCCTGGGTGTGTTAATGCCAGCTGACTAGAGAATTGCAGGGTGAGGGGTAGGGCCAATGAACCAGTGAGATCTGGGCCTTGCAAATGCAAACTCTTGCTCGAGGTCTGGTAAGTCACCAATTGCAACTTCACTCATCCTCCTCTCTTCTCACCCCTAGAGAAACACATCCATCCATCTATGGGGATCTTGTTGGTTGCTTCTCCCTGAAGCAACGTCTCTATTTAATTCAACTTCTGCTTGTTAGATGTTCACTTCTAAACCACTGTTTTAACCTGGAACAGGACCATGGCAAGGCAAGCTAGGCACCTAGGATAGAAAATTTAAGGAGGCTCACTCTGAGGTGCTGACTCTGCACTTGTACAGCCTGGAGAGGGCATGTGTCCTTAAATTTTGTGCCCTAGGCACCTCATTTGTCTAGCCCCAGTCCTAGCCCTGGTTTTGATCCAACTGTTTTAAGCGGTGATCCTTCAACACAGATTACGTAACCATGGTGAGATTCACAGTAATGCAGAGAGCCCCTCCCCTCCAAAACCTTCCCCTTGATCTTTCTGCTGAACCCTGAAACTGTTATGTCTGTCTGAATCTATCCCCACAAGTGCTACTACTTGTTGAGAGGTCGGTATAAGCTGGGTTCTGAGTTAGGTTTGCTCTTGATTGTTATTTATCATTCTCTCAATAATCCTGTGAGGTTAGTGATATTATTCCAGTTTTGCAGATGAGCAGACTGTCAGAGGTTGTTCTTTGCCCAGCCAGGAAGAGGCAGAGCCATGGTTCAGTTCAGATCTCTCTGCGACCCCAGCATTCTGTGCTCGTTGAGCTGTCATCACATTCAAGAGGGCATCCACCAAGCAGGGTAAAGTTACTGAGTTTCTCAGCAGCTGGGGTTTGAGTGTAGGCAAAGGCAAGAGGGAGCCCAGGACCTGTAGAAAGGAGTATAGAAAGGAGATTCTGGAGGTAATACAAAGGGAGGTCTCAGAACCCCCACTCTCCAATTTGACCTGTTCATAGCAGACTGTAAGTATGATTCTGACTCTATGCGTGGACCAGAGAGGATTGTACTGGGCTCAATAAACCTCCATGGATTCCTTTGTCAGGGGTTAGCCCAATACACCTGTTCACACCTCTCACCTACCCAGTACTCTACAGTCGCTCATGTCCTCCTGTCCTGGACACCTTTTTCCTCCTTTTCAACCAGCAAAATACTTCTTCCTCAAGCCCCACTGGAAGCATAACTTCTCTAAGAAACTCTCTTCAGCCTTTCAATCCCCCTGCCCTTACCCCTACAAAATGAATAGTTCTGCCTTGTCATGGTCTTTATTCTTCCAGTTTGATAGGATCTCCTATTGTAGGGTTTTCTCTGAAGGCTGTTTCTCATCCAGTTTGAGCTCCCACAGGCTTGCTCTGTGCCTATTTGCAGTGTTCCAATGATGCCAGGCATAAATCTGGGATCTTTTTTTTACCAGCTTCCTAGAGAATGTTGTTTTTTACAATAAAGTTGTTTTAAAGAATCAAAGTGCATATGAGTATATGAAGTGGAAATTGAAACTCCCTTTCCTTTTCCCAGTTCCACTGCCCAGTGGCGTCCACTGTTCAGTCTGATACCTCTTCTTCCAGAGGTTTCTGTACAAAAATACTAATGCACAATAGACACATAGACACAATTTTTAATTTTTTTCTCAATAATTCAGTCAAACTATGCATATGTTTTGTGGATTTCTTTTTCTACTTAACAGTGCTGGGTAGCTTTGGGTCTATTTCAGTGCACACAAAGGTGAATCATTGTTTTAACAGCTATTCATAGATGTACCATAATTATTGCATATTTTCTGTTGATGGATATTTGGGTTGTAATAATTTTTTCTGGTATGAACTTTCTTGTATTGAAATATTTGCACATATGAGTAAATATTTTCATGGCTTGGAGTCCTAACAGATGGTGTTCCTGGAAAAATAGTATGTGCCCTAGGATTTTGTAGGATCTTACGAACTGCTTTCAAGGGGCTAAGTAGGTTTTCTCTTTAAACCACAAATGGGATTTCTTCTCTTCACTTCCATAACCAAATGTCACCAATACTGTATATTGCCAGTCTTTAAAACTTTTGCTATGGTGAAAGGTGGAGATGAGATTTAATTGCTGTTTTGATTTACATTTCTTTCATGGATTGGTAAAATGATTATTTTTTTTATATTTATTGCCACTAGTATTGCCTGTTTATGTCCTTTGTCTATTTCCCTTTTGGATTATTAGATTTTTCTATTGATTTCTCTTTTTAAAAAATTATTTATTTTTTATTTTATTGTTTATTTATTTAATTTATTATGCTAATTTTTCCCTCTTTGCCCTCCTCCACCAAACCCCATTTCCTCCAGCAATCCCCCCATTAGTTCATGTCCATGGGTCATGCATGTATATTCTTTGGCAACCCCATTTCCTATACTTGCTCTTAACATCCCCCTGCCTATTCTGTAACTACCAATTTGTACTGCTTAATCCTTGCACCTTTTTCCCTATTCCCCTAGATGACCCTCCTCACTGGCCTCCATCCCAATGAACTCCATATCTATGATTCTATTTCTGTTATGCTTGTATGCTTAGTTTGTTTTTTAGATTTAGTTGTTGATAGTTATGTATTTATTGCCATTTTAATGTTCATAGTTTTGGTCTTCTTTTTCTTAAATAAATCCCTTTAACATTTCATATAATAATGGTTTGTGATGATAAAATCCTTTAGCTTTACCTTGTCTGGGAAGCACTTTATGTGCCCTTTGATCCTAAGTGATAGCTTTGCTGGATAGAGTAATCTAGGTTGTAGGTCCTTGCTTTTCATCACTTTAAATGCCTCTTGCCAGTCCCTTCTAACATGTAAAGTTTCTTTTGAGAAATCAGCTGACAGTCTTAGGGGAACTCTCCTGTAGGCAACTAACTGCTTTTCTCTTGCTACTTTTAAAAATTTCCCTTTATCTTTAACCTTTGGCATTTTAATTCTGATGTGCTGTGGTGTGATTCTCTTTGCATCCGCCTAGTTTGAGATGCTCCGTGCTTCCTGGACTTGTATGTCTATTTCCTTCACCAAATTAGGGAAGTTTCCTTTTATTGTTTTTTTCAGATAGGTTTCCAATGTCTTGCTCTGTCTCTTGTCCTTCTGGAACCCCTCTCATACAAATGTTGGAATGAGAGGGGTGCTCCTTACACTAGCCTCAATTTTCTGGATTATTCTTTCTTCTTGCTGTACTGGTTAGATGTCTTTTTCTTCCTTATGTTCTAAATCATTGATTGGATTCTTGGCTTTATCCACTCAGCTGTTGATTCCCTGTAAATTGTTCTTTATTTAAATTAGTGTCTCTCTCACTTATGATTGGATCATTTTATGCTGTTGAAGTACTCACTGAGTTCCTTGAGCATTGTCAGAACTAGTGGTTTAAATGCTGCATCTGAGAGCTTGCATATCTCATTTTGTTTAGTTCTTTTTCTGGAGTTTTATTCTTCCATTTGGCTCATATTTCTTTGTCTCCTCATTTTGCAGCTTCCCTGTGTTTGTTTCTGCATATTCAGTAGAGCTACTTTAACTCCCTGTTTTGGTAGCATGACCTTGGTAGGTGTCCTATAGGGTCCAGTGGCATAGTCTCTCCTATCTTCCAAGCTGGGTACCAAGGTGTACCCTCTGTGTGGGCTGAGGACTCTCTCCTCTTGTAGTTGAGTCTTGCTTGCTGTCAGCAGGTCAATGGGAAGGATTTACCAAGTCCAGACAGCTGGTATGACTGGCTGTGACCCCTGGCCACAACCACCTCCCTCTGTGGTTTGTAGAGGTGGTTGTGTTGTGCTCTAAAGTAGTCTGTAACTGTCCACTGGGTGTGCAGGCTGTGGGATTTCCTGGACGGTGAGGGCTGAGGTCAACCCCCACCTGTGTTCTGTTTGGCACCCCCCTAGCATAAACCATGAAGCAATCTACAGAGGTCTACTGCTAGTGCAGGGCCTGGGACCACTCAGGTAGAGGTATGGGGTT
Organism: Micronycteris hirsuta; assembly: GCA_004026765.1. Classification (NCBI taxonomy): domain Eukaryota; kingdom Metazoa; phylum Chordata; class Mammalia; order Chiroptera; family Phyllostomidae; genus Micronycteris; species Micronycteris hirsuta. The sequence continues at coordinate 103,212 of PVJI01002676.1, read as the reverse complement.
GGGCTCAGAAGTTGCTTGTTTGAGCAGATTTAGAAAGGTCTGAAGCCTGTGCCTAGACCAGCCCCTCATATGGAAAAGCCACTGCTACCAGTTTGGGTGGGTCCATGAGTTGGATAGGGCAGACCCTTAGGTAATCATCAGGGCTGGGCTTACCGTGTAAGCCAGATTGATGGAGATTCAGATATGGTGCCACTTCACTATGGCTCTGTGTGATGGAGGGCTCAGAAAAAGTACAATGACCACTGTCTGCAGTTCTGTCTGGGAGGAAGCTGTCCTTCAGCTCTTGCCTTGATGCCAGACAATTTAGTTCCTCCCCATATGCCACTGGTGCCCTTCAAGGTGCTGCCCTGGGGCTGGAGCTCAGAGGGAGTGAGTCTGGGTAAGTCCATGTGCAGTACAAGGCCCTTAAAGAGGAGCTACCTGAGAATTTTGCAGCATATTCTGCCAACACAATCTCCACTGGTTTTTACAGCCAGAAGTTATGGGGACTTACATTCTTGACACTGGAACCCTGGGCGGGGTGGTCTGGTGTGGGCTGGGATCCCTCACTCCTGAGATATCCCTCCATTTTATATCCACCACACGTGGGTTTGGGACCAGTCTGGTTCTCATCTCCGCCTGCCTGTCCCTCATACTCAAATGGATGTATGTGGGTTTTTTAATTCCTTAGTTGTCAGACTTCCATACAGCTCAATTTTATGATGGTTCTGATTGATATTTGTTCTATAGCTTAGCTGTAATTTTGCTGTGGCTATACAAGGAGGCACGCCATGTTCATCTATGCCTCCTTCTTGACCAGAATCCTATTCATTTCCATGAGCTCTTTTTATGTTGGGTTGATTTGGCATTCGTTTGCCATATGTATAGGAAGTATTTTCCCCAGTGTATCTTTTAATTTTTTTTGTTTCTTTTTTGGTTTTTTTTTTTATAGATTTTATTTATTTTTAGAGAGAGGGGAAGGGAGGGAGAGAGGGAGAGAAACAGTAATGTATGGTTGCCTCTCACATGGCCCTCATGGGGACCTGGCCCGCAATCCAGGCATGTGCCCCAACTGGGAATCGAACTGGGACCCTCTGGTTCCCAGCCCGCACTCAATCCACTGAGCTACACCAGCCAGGGCTATATCTTTTAATTTGACTTATGGGTTATTGTTAATAAAAGCCTTGTTACATGTAGGTACTTTTTAAGAGTTTAGATTTTCTTTACTGTCAAATAAGAGTATAAAGTTTGAACCTTGGTCCGAGCTCAAACACTGTCCACACAGTTTATAATCTGTGAATGTAGATAAATCCCTTAACTTGTCTGAGCCACAGGTTCCTCATTTGCTGCTAAAGAGTAATGCTGGGATTCAGTGAGACAAAGGCAGAGTGTAAGCATTGACAGAACTGGAAGGAATTACAGAGAATCACCTCTGGACCTCAGAAGGAGGCTCTCTCTAACCAAGTGCTGCCTCTTTCTCTGCCTACTGTGGTTCTTCTCTAAAATGCTTGTCCTTAGTCTGAGGGTATTGTTTTCCCCCAAACATGCCCCTTCTTTTCTTACTCTGGGAAAATTCAGAAGATTCTGGCTGTCTCCTCCTCGATTAATAGGGAAGGTGGAAAAAGAAGACATTGCCTGAGTTATGTGTGTGTTCCCCCAGCCAGGCCATCTGCCACCCAACAAAGGTCACCCCAGATTCTTCCATTTACATCCCTGAAATTTGCTGAACCTCATCATTTCAGCCTTGGATCAATTTGCCCGATTTTTATTTAGTTTTCAAGTTGTTCATTCCCTCTTTAACTCAGACTAGTAATTTCAGGGGCTGTATTATCATTTCAAGATGTTGCTTTAGAAGCATTACAAAACATTAAAGTACATTTAGCCTTGAATTGTCACTTAAGATTATTGCAGGAAATTAGGGCTTTCTGGATCATAAATGTGACAGTAGATTGAGAACACAGCTTCTATTATGACTAAATGAGGACAAAGAGTAAAGAAGTGTTAAGTATACAGCCAGTTCATGTGTGGGTGGCAAGGAACTCAGGGAAATTGAGCCCCTGTGGCAAAGAAGGAGCTGGCCTGGGCCAGGGCACTGGGGAGGGGGATACACCATCCCAGAGCAAGGGAGGCACAGAGCCCCCTCCCTATCTGAGTGGCATGCTGGTTGGGTTATGGGGGTTGGGGCCCAGACTCTGCAGTCGGCCTGGGTTTTCTGATCATGACTCACCCATTCCCGTCCTCCTCTATCTTTATTTCTATTTTTAGCATCACCCTCTCCCAGCTTTGCAATGCCCTTAATGGCCAGCTTCACTTAATGTCAAGCTGTCTGCCATGGCTGCTGCAGTTCCCTTGGAACCACAGACAGTTAGAAAGTGGGAGGGCCCTGGCTGGTGTAGCTCAGTGGATTGAGCGTGGGCTGGGAACCAAGGGACCCAGGTTCGATACCCAGTCAGGGCACATGCCTGGGTTGCAGGCCAGGTCCCCAGTGAGGGCCATGTGAGAGGCAACCATACATTGCTGTTTCTCTCCCTCTCTTTCTCCCTCCCTTCCCCTCTCTCTAAAAATAAATAAATAAAATCTTTAAAAAAAGAAGGAGGGAGGCTGAAGGTACCAACAGCCCCTGGGACCAGTATGTGGGGACCAAGGAAAACCTTCTTAGTGTGTCTCTTTGGTTTGGGGTAGGAATCCAAGGTGCCTATGAGGCTCTCTGGGAGTCTGCAGGTGTTGCAGTGGTGTGACAGCCGGAGTGCCTGCTGGGGGCAGTGGCTTCAAACTCCTCAGTCTGGCCTGGAAACAGGGTTTCCAGCCTGCAGGCCTGCTTGCAACATTTATATCATCTGCTGCTGCTTTGAGATATTGGCTGCTGCCTCTAACCAAATATTTTTCTAGGGTGCCGGGTTCCTAATGTAGCTTCTGCAGTCCAGTACACTGTCTTCTGGACTTGAGGCCAATTCCAGCCTGGCCCAAGGTCACTGGAGGGCACACGTGAACTCTCTAACATGCAGGGCTCAGGGCCTTCATGCAGAGGATTGGTACACATGTGACAGCAATTTCAGGCAGCGGGCTTAGAAATCCAGTGAAAGATCTAGCATCTGTGAGTATAATGTCCATGAAGCAGGTTTCTTACGTACTTGGCTGGTGTGAGATGGAGCTGGTCTCCAGGCCACTGGCACCCCCACATGGTCCCAGCAGAAAGGGGCAACTAACCGCCTCACCTCCAGCCTCTAAGGGCTAAACCCTTGTGGCAGCCAATGGCTCCATTTTGCAGATGAGAGAAACAGAGTTCAAGAAACCCAGCCAGCGGTACACAGGTGAGAGGGAGAAGAGCTCAGCAGGGGCCCCTAGGGCTCATCAGTTTTGATGTCATAACTGTTCAATCACCTCAGTGCTGAGCCTGCTCTGCTATAGACTCCAGCAGCCTTCAGTCCCCGTGCCTTGCCCAAGGGAGACCAGGAGCTCCTAAGAGCCCATTCTGTGGCCAGTGTCTTATCTGGTGGGAGAGGAGGGAAGGGGCCAGTTCCTTTCCCCTCTGAATGTGATTCATGACTTCCTTGCCATCATACAACACCCTTGGCATTCTTGCCCTCTTATCTTCCCACTGGCTGTTCACAGGATGCCCTGCTCTCCCACCCACCCTCTACATGGGCCAGAGTCCCATGGCCCTGAGTGGGGCAGGAAGGGGGCAAGCCATGCCTGGCACCAATGGATTTTGAATGAATGAATGACTGGACCATGCTCTGTCATTTCAACCCTTGATCTGGCTTGACGGAGCTTTGAGCTTGTCATCAGAGAATTGTGTACTGATGTCTACCTGTGTTCTCATGTCATTTTAGGACAAAGACAAGTTCTGCTCACTCTAGACACTACCATATCAGTCCCACTGTCTGGAGAGGACATGGGGGGCCTATGCATGGGGTCCTGATCTGGGCCTTCTGAGTCAGCCACCACCCATGACCTGGGGCTTTAGAAACCTTTGAGCACTTGGCACCCAGGGGCCATTTGTCCAGCTGGACATTTCTAGCAGAATTTCCCAGATGCTAGGAAGTTGGTGACCTGCTGTCCTATGCAGTACTCCTTCCCCAACAACACAGTTCTGTCCTGAGACAGGAGGTCCCAGCTCCCTACACAGCTGGTCCAAAGATACCAGCAGCAGGGCCTCAGATGAGTAAGCCAACACTGGAGGTCTTCCCAGGATGGCCCCTGATGCTCTGTGCCAGGGTTCTGCAACACCTTTTGATATATGACTGTCATATACGGGACATTCCAGGTAGGGAAAGGGGACTCCACTATCCACTCAAACATTTTCTACCTTCCCTACTACCCCTTTTCTCCATTGAAATTTTCTGAGACTGTGAATCTCAAGGTGAATCTCAAAGGTGACGCTGTCCCCAGGCTCACTGCAAACACTGCCCTATGGTGCCCATACCTCACCTCTCGTGGGACCCATGTAGCTCAGAGCCCCTCTTCCCCCTGGATGGGATCTGTTGTTGTATATCAGCCAGGGAAGGCCTGGAATGAGGATTCCTGCTCCCACAAGAAGTCTTTCCTTCCCACCTGGCAGTGTCTTCTGGGATCCAAACACTTCCTTCACCCATCTCTTTTTCTCTTTCTCTTTCCATCACCAGTTCATCATTTTAACTAATCAATCCACAGCCTTTACAGTTTGTATGCCTGCTCTCCAGGGAAAACTGGGCAGGCCTGCTGTATATCTCTGCTGCTTGAGTGATTTTCCTCTGGACCCAGAGCCCTTCTCCAAGCTGCCCCTCAGAGATTTCCAAGTTCCCAAGTCAGGCCCAGAGCTGGCTGGCTGAAAACTTGTCCCTAGGCTTGGATGAATTCCCTTAGCTCATTACTGAAGTGCCTCTCAAAGGGCAGGTTAACAGGGAAAGAAGGGTGTCATCGGTGTTGCTGCGGAGGGCTGCGACTTCAAGTTTAGAGCTGACTGTGCCCAAGGTCTGAACAGACCAAGTACAGAGGGTAGCCTCCCATTTTGACTGAAGCACTGTTATATTTTGTTGTCTGATTGAGTCATTCAAAGGAGGTTATTTTGCCATCACGATTGTCTGCTCTTTATGGGACAGGTAGTGCCTGAGAAGTCACTATCACCTGGGCACAGGACCCATCTGGACAAGGCTATGTTTCTAAGTGGATTGAATGATGCCCAGCTTCCAAGGGTATTGTGAGGGCTGAATTTGTAAGCACCCATACTGGGCTGTGGACCGGTCAATCCAGTGTGGCCTTTTGGTTTCCTTATCCTAAATAAGAAGGCTTCTTGTTGTTTCTGGCCCCTTCCAGGGGGTGCTGGTGTTAGAAAGGTCATATCTCAGAGCTCAGACTGGAGATGAAAGGGCCACTTGCCCACCCAGCTCTGCTCATGCTCCGTGGTCCCCAGTGAGCGGGGAGGACTCCTGTCTGGGAGAGTCCTCTGAAAGGCTTGGCCAAACACCCAGAAGGCAGCAGGTGCCTGTTGGGCAGATGAGAAGGACTCAGCACAGACTTTCAGTGACTTGTCTGAAGTCACACAGGCAGAAGAACCCAGCACCCTGGACTCCAGGCTCCAGACACTGCCAGGAAATCCTGAGGAGGAAGATGGGGAAGAGTAAATAACAGATGGTGGAGCAGGGAGAGTGGGGAGGAACACGGGGGACAATAACGTTGTGTAGGTGCTGCTTCAAAAGGTGGGGAAAAGTTAAAGCTTCTAAAGGAAGCTGAACTATTCCCTCCACACCTCTTCTTCATTCCACCTGCCAAAGAGAGAAAGCCAAGAATGATTCAGTGCACAAGCCCTGGTCTGGAAATTGGGGCCCGAGGGCAGATTTAGTCCTGGCTCTGTCACTAACTAGCTATGTGACTTTGGGTAAACTTCCTAACTTCTCTGGACCCTGCTTTCCTCCTTCATAAAATGAGATGGTTGAATGAGATGATCTTTGTTGTCTCTTCTTTGTTGTCTCTTAAAAATGTCTGTGATTATTCAGGCAAAAATCCCATAGCTCTTACTGTTGTGATTGCTTTAAACACAGGAAGCCAGCACAATTGTCTTGGGAAGGAGGCTTGATCTTTTCTACTTCATCTAGGAAAGAGTCTAGAGCGATGGGAAAGCGAGAAGCAGCCTGGCTGCTGATGCTGAGAAAGAAAAACAGCCCTCTCCCAGCCTCCACCCACGGCAACCTAAGCCTCTTCTACCTCCCAGAGAGAGCTTCATTTATATCTCAATACCGTGAGTGAAAGGAGCTTCTAAGAATAATGAGCATGACTATAAGTGTGCTAGGGCCTCCATAACAAAGTACGACCGACTGGGTGGCTCAAATAACAGACATTTACTTTCCCACAATTCTAGAAGCCAGAAGTCCGAGATCAAGAGGTCAGCAGGTTTGGTTTCTTCTGAGGACTCTTCCCGTGGCTTGCAGCTAGCCACCTTCTCACTGTGGCCTCACGTGGCTGTTTCTCTGGCTGTGTTGTCTGCATCCCGGTTATATTGGATGAGGGCCCACTCCAAAGAACGCATTTTAACTTAATTACCTTTTCGAAGACTGTCTCCAAGTACTGTCACATTCTCAGGTACTGAGGTTTGGGGCTTCAACATATGAATTTTTGGGGGGCACAACTAAACCCATAACAGTGACCATGACATTTATTGTCCATGCTGGAATGCTTAAAAAAATGTTTTGATTTTTTTTTAAGTATAATATGCATACCGGGAAGTACACATATTATAAGCTTATAGCTTAAACATATTCACATAAGCAGGTTAAGAAATAGAATATTCTCAGCACCCCCAAATCTCCTTTTGTCCCTTTGCATTTAATCTCCTAAGAGTAACCCATTATCCTAACTTCCGACATTGTACATTAACTTTTCCTGTTCTCATACTTTGTATGCACAGAATCATATATTATATCATTTTTGTGTCGGCCTTCTTCACTCAACATTATGTTTGTGAGATTTACTCATATTTTAGGGTAAAGTTGTATTCTGTGGATATTCACTGCTGTGTGTAGTATACAGTATCCCACTGTGCAAATATTTCACAATTTATCTACCATTGAGGAGCTTTGCAGTAGTTTCCAATTTGGGACTTTTATGGACACAAGTTGCTATTCACATGTGTGACATGTCTTTAGGTAGACATATTTTATGCATTTCTGTGGGTGTGTACCTGGGAGTGGAATTGCGGGGTCATAGGTTATGCATATGAGCAGCTTTAGTGGAGACTGCCAAATCCTTTTCCAAAGTAGTTGGACTGATATACATGTTTTTTTTTTTAATGTATTTTTATTTTAGCTATTCTTGTGAATGTGTGATAATAACACATTATAGTTTTAATGTATGTTTCCCTGAAGCTTCATGATGTGGAACATCCTTGCATCTGGACAGTCTCTTCAGTGAAGTGCCTGTTCAAGTCTTTTGTACATTTTTTTCTACTGGATTATCTGCCTTTACCTTTTTTTTTTTTTAAGATTTTATTTATTTATTTTTAGACAGAAGGGAATGGAGGGAGAAAGACTCTTCTCTCTGAGATGGGGAGAAACATCAATGTGTGGTTGCATCTCATGTGGCCCCCACTGGGGACCTGGCCTGTAACCCAGGCATGTGCCCTGACTGGGAATCGAACCAGCAACCCTTTGGTTTGCAACCCATGCTCAATCCACTGAGCTACACCAGCCAGGGCTTTACCTTGTTGTTTTGTTGGAATGCTTTATATATTCTCAGTGAGTCCCTTGTTGATTCTGGAACAACTTTGGAAGTAAAAAGAGGGAGCTAATGATAAATAAGTTGGCACAAGTGTTGTAAACCAAGATCACCTCAGGCTATTTGTACAAATACAGATGATCAAGTGAGTGCCAGTTTTAACAAGATTTTAAAAGGCAAATACAAGGGCACTAAGGCCTCGTGTGAGAAAAATTTTTAAAGAGCCCTGTTTATAGTACACAGCTTTGCAGACCTCTTATTTCCTTCTTTTCCTGCATCTTTCTGAAGATGTTCACCTTCGGAGTCCAGTATTGGGATGACTTTTTATTCCCAGGTGGTGCTGATCCAGCATTCAGCTTTCCCGCTGTCCATGATCTGCCTTGGGTTTATGAAATTTTCCGATATTTTATGATCCTCTGGATCCACCCCCTTTTTCTTTACTATTTCATTAGTGAAGAAAAAATCTTGAATACTTAAATAACATCCCCAATGGCCTCACAGCTGGTTAGCACAGAACTTGAACATGAGTCTGAGGCTGTAGTGCTTTCTTGAGAGGCATTTTGATAAGTACTCAATATTTAAATCAACCCATAAATCCTTTGGTTGTGAGTGTGCAAGGTCATTGAAGATCAATTGATATTTGTTGAAATATTAGGGGATGGAGGGTAGGTACTGACTTGGAAGTAAGAGATGCAGACATGATGGTGTTGGACTCAGCACTCACCCTGTTTTCTCACTGACCAAAAAACAAGGCTCCACTGGAATGACCTCTGACGGCCCTTTTAACTCTAAGCTCTACATCCAAAAATACCTTGCATGACAGAAGAGAAAGGCTAGCTGCTTTTGTTTTTTTGCAACAGGAAACAAGTAAATAAGTATAGATTTCCCATGAGAAATCTATACTTATTTCCTATGGGTTGCTTTGGTCAATAAAGAGAAAGATGAGGTATCAGGCTTCAAGTAGGTAAAGTCCCATTGGTACTCGTGATGGAGAGCAGCCATGGCTTTCACCTTGTTTTATATCAAATGGGCAAAAGACAGTGTTTATTTACAGAAGGAGGGGTTCAGGTTATACCTGAGAGACTGAATGATATTACCTTAGGATGGTTGGACAATCTCCTCTGCAGGTCACTAAATTAAAGCCATTGTATAATTGGGATTATGTAAAAGTCTCTTCTTTGCATTGGCATCAGTTTCAAGGAAGGCTGTCCCATGTTGGGGCAGGCATGTCCATGGGTTTACAGGCTCTTTTCCTACTATGGCACCGCCAGCGGAGTATTTGTTTTCCAGTGGTTCCAGTAAATGTCCCAGTTTGGCCTGTCTGGATCCCATGCTCATCACTGAATCAGCCACTGTGACTCTGATTATCCACTCCATTATAACTATCTTTGGTGGGGGGGGAGTGGAGAGTGGAGTCAACCTCAATCTTCAGGGACTATCCCCCAAAGGCCTATCAGGGTGCTCTTACTAGTGGAAAGAGAATTTAACTCTAGGTAGGCACAAAACCTGATAGCTACTTTATCATCTGTGATATTGTGACTTATAATAAGAAATATATATTTGGTCTTATCCCCATTTCTAGCATAGAGCTCCTGAAAACCTTTGGAATTTCCTAAGTGATGAGAGCAATCAAAGCATCTTTTGTTATGTTAATGAGGTGGCCTTTAGAGATCGCCTCTGAATGGGGGTTGGTTGCCAGGAGAACCAACTATGTGATTAGAGGGTTGGAAGTTTCAGTTCCCCTGTTCCCTCAGCCCTGGACGTCAGAAAAGGGACAAGAGGCTGCTAGAGATTGAGTCCAATAACCAATGGCCAATCATTTAATCAATTATACCTGTGTCAATGAAGCCTCCACAAAAGCCCGAAAGGACTGGGTTTGGAGAGTGTCTGGGCTGGTGAACACGTAGACATGCGGGGAGAGTGGCACCCCAGAGACAACATGGAAGCTCTGCATCCTTTCCCCATACCTTTGCTCTAAGCCTCTCTTTCATCTGGCTTTTCCCAAGTTACATCTTTTTGTGATAAACTGGTAATCTACTATGTAAAATGTTTCTCTGAGTTATGTAAGCTACTCTGCAGACTACTTGAACCCAAGGTGGGGGTTTGGAACTTCCAGTCTACAGCCTGTTGGTCAGAAGCCCCTGGGCTTGCAACTGGCATCTAAGGGTGGGGCAAAGGGAGGACTGAGGCCTTAACCTGTGGGATCCCATGTTGTCTTCAGGTAAATAGTGTCAGAATTGAGCTGAGTTGTAGGCAGCCTTCTACAACATTTGTAGAACCCAATGTGTGGTGTGCACACTACCACTCCTTTGTCTTCCCCTCAAACCCAGAATTCTAGGAAACAGAGGAAGAGAAATAACATGTATTGAATAGCAACATGTCAAGTATTGACATACAATCTCATTTTATATTCTAATCACCTTGTAAGGAAGATTCTAATTTCCCAAATTTGCAAAGAAAATGATAAGAAAGTTAAAGTTAAGTAACTTGCCTCTCAGGGTCACGCTACTAGTCGGTGAAGGATCCCAGTTGTCAGCCATGGGGCCCTGGTCCTAAAACAACCCTGCTACACAGTGCTGCCTTCTAAACCAGGACTAGTGCCTAGTGCAGTGTGAGTCATAAACAACAGAGTTGAAAAAAAAGCCTTGACCATGGAAAAGGAGAAAAGGGTCTGGCTTGGGCCCTGATCTTCTCCTAGTAGCTGGCCAGCCGAATGACTTGGGTGAGTCTCTTGTCAGCTCTGTACTTTCCTTTCCTGACCCATAGTTTGGGGGGTAATGGAGTTGGACAAACCTGTAAAGTAATCCAAAGGCAAGTGTGACTGACCAACCTGTGCTCAAGGGAAGAAGGGTGTTTGGCTGTGCTGGCTCTGGCCTAGGCAGACACAAGCTGAAGGGGCTCTGCAGTTGTACTTTTCGAAATGTGCTTTTTGAAATGTGCTTTTCACCACATTTAGTTCCACCATGCTCCAGGCCATCCTGGTCCTCCATGCCCATGTTCTCCAACTTCGGCTTTGTTTCTTTATGCCCCCTCAGACCCATCTCACAGCCTGTACTCCCGCCACCACACACGTAGACCTTACTCCTGCCAGTGCCACGCTCAGGTAGAGCCCTGCCTGGGGAAGCATGCATTCCCAGAGGAGCTACAGCATTTCCAGAGCTGATGCCCAGAGGCTTCTGCCGTGCTTTGTATTCCAGTCCACCTTTCCTGGGTTGGACTATTTTGCTTGAAGGTACTATGCCATCTTCTGTATCTTTCTCCATCCTTCCCCCGAGTAATCTCAGGATGCTCATAGACTTCTCACTTCCAATCTGAGAGACCTGCAGATTCTAGCATGACGCCAGGTAGGGCCCTGCCGGGGGAGAAAAGTCCAGATCCTCACCTATCCAAGGCCAGGAGGTGGTCTTCCTGAGAAAGAATGAGACTGTTCCTCTCTCTGTCCAGATTCTAGAACAACCTGAAGCCTCTCTATTCTATACACATCTTTCTGGGTTGAAGTTGGGAAAGTTGGTAGTATCTGATTTTTCTTCTATAAGTCCATGATCATTTTTCTAAGTACCATTACCCTAAGCAATAAGGTGATGTATATGTGTATATTTTTGTGTTTACCCCTTGTGTGGTAAAGGGGGGACCAAAAATGGAATTTATTTATAAAAAATTGTATATTTATTCTTAATGTTTAAACGTCAGTCACCTTCAAAGCACTCTCCATTTGATGCAAAACATCTATCAAGACATTTTTTCCACTGCTCAAAACAGTTTTTAAACTTGTCAGTTTTGATGCCTTTTGGTGCTTCTGCCATTTTTTGTTTCAACTCTTCCACATTGGCAAAGTGTTTCCCTTTGAGGACTTTTTCTTTAATCTGGAAAAACAAAACTAAGTCGCTGGGGACAAGATCAGGTGAATAGGGAGGGTGGGGCATGGTGGTTATGCCATCTTCGGTCAAAAACCGCTGAACACTCAGGGCAGTGTGTGCAGCTTTGCTCGTAAATCACCCATCATGAAATGGGCAAATGTATTGAAAGAGTCTTCAAAAAAATTTACTGAAGCTGAATGAAGCCTCTCAGAACAATGAGAATGCTCACCTAGCAGGGAAAGCCTGTACTACAAGGGGCCCGCCCTCCAGAAGATAATTCTATTTTGGGGGGGTCCTCCCTCATATACTCAGAGCAGTCAGCCTTCGGTTTAGTCAGAAATTCAGGATGGGACTTTTGGTAAACTAGGTCAATAAGATTTTTTTTTCAGTAAATGTGTATTGAGACCCTACTGTGCCATACTATGCATGGGTTGCCGGCTGGGACATGGCCTTGCTCTTCAGGTGCTCGCAGTGAGCCAGGCATGGAAGTTCATCATTAAAATAGTATGGTTGTGCCATCATGGAAGCAAGTATGAGGTCTGGGGAGGTTCCTTTTCTTTGAACATTCAAGGAGCCCTTCCCAGTGGAGAGGATACTTAAGCTGCTGGTAGGAGTTTCCAGGATTTCATCTTGGGCAGAGAGCTGGGATGTCCTGGAAATGTGAATCACTGGGAAAAGCTGGAGCATGGGGCCCGGGAGCGGGGCGGTGACAGGCTCAGAAGACAGGAAACAGATAGGTGGTAAAGGGTCTGGACGTGATGCCAAGAAGCTGTGGGTGCTGAAGCATAGGTCACACATCAACTGCGTATCTTATTAAAATACAGATTCTTTTTTTAAAGATCTTATTTTTAGAGAAAGGGGAAAGGATAGAGAAAGAGGGAGAGGAACATCAATGTGTGGTTGCCTCTCATGTACCCCCTACTCGGGATCTGGCCCGCAACCCAGGCATTGACTGGGGATCCAACCTGTGACCCTTTGGTTCACATGCCAGCGCTCAATCCACTAAGCCACACCAGCCAGGGCTTAAAATGCAGATTCTGATCAGCATGTCTGGGGTAGTGCCAGAGAGTCTTCATTTGTACAAGCTCCCAGGGGATGCCATAGCCATACTCAGAGCAGCAAGAATAAAGGCAACTAGTATCACTAAGGACTTTACATCAAAGAATGATTATAACCTTTTGAGTGTGCGTACCTGGAAAGACTAAAAGGTATAAGAATATTGTCTAATTCATACAATATTCCTGTGATTTATGTTACCCATAATTTTTAGACGAGAATCTAAGTCAGCCTTTCATTTTATAGGCAAGGAAACTCATGTGTCATTCCTGAGGACACCAGGTCTGAAAGCCCAAGCTTTTGTGATTTGAACTTGTTGCTCAGTAGCCTGTACTACTGGACAAAGGCTGGATGAAATCTTCAGTCCGTCTTGGGAAATGTTCTTGGCTTGCCTCCCTCTCTCATCTAAGCTCTGGGAGAGGGTATAGGATGGCATTTCTGGAAGAGAGGGTTATAGACATGGAGATAGGATGCTGGGGTGATGAACTTGAATTCATAAACATCCTGAATGTGAAGATCCCAGATTTTAGACTTTCTGTCTTCCACTCATTTACTTTGTAACCCAAGCAAAATCAGATTCAATGTAATGCGTGTCATTTTTTTTTTTTTATCAGTGAAAGTAGAACTAGCAGCCTCCATCCCATCTATCTCACTACCTGGTTAGGAATATCAAGTTGGCAGGTCTTGCCACATGTTCTGTGCATCTGCCATGTGCCAGACAACTGTTCCAGGCACTGCAGATATAGAACAGGACAGACCTTGCCTCTAACCCCATGGAACACCCACGTCTGAGAAGGCTGGCGTGAAGGACACATTCTAAGTTAAATGCATCCAGATTCCGAGTGCAATGGGGGCTTATAGCATAGGGTTCAAACGTGAGGTCTCAGATGGCTTCCCAGAGGAACTAGTGTTTTAGCGTAGAAATGAACAATGGTAAGAACTAGCAAGGTGAGGAGACTGGGCATGAGCCCTGGGGCAGGAAGGAGTTAGCAGGGTCCAGGAAGTGCTGAAGTGTTAGGTGTTACATGTAACTGGGTTACATGTTTGGAACAGGCATAGTAATCAGGACTGGTGGTAGAAGGGGATCCTAAAGGAATAAACTAGGTCAAGATCCTGTAGGATTTATTAAGCATTTGGGACTGTATTCTAAGGTCAATAATAAGCCATTGAAAGGTTTTAAGCAAGGGGTGACATAAACTTTTCATTTAACAAGATGATCCTGGCTTGAGTGGAGAGTGGCTTGGGCAAGAGTAATTTTGAAGAAAACCAGTTAGGAAGCTTCTGCCTGTGCCAGGTGTGAGATAATGGCTGCCTGGATTTGGGGAGTGGCAATGGAGATAGTGAAAAGATGATTTTGGAGGTACAACTGACAGGCTTAGGAACTGACTGAGTGTAGGAGTGAGAGGAAAGAAGTAGAATGGAATGACTTGTAGGCTTCCAGCTAGAAAAGCTCAGCAAGCAGCAGTAGAGTTTATTAAGACTGGGAGCAGTACAGAGTGAGCAGGTGGGTAGGTGGCTGGTCATTAATTCAGTCTGGACATGTTCCATTCCAGGTGCGTATAAGCTCTCCAAGCCAAGATGTTGAGCAGACAGTTGGCTTTAGGGCTCTGGCTGTGGATGTCTATCGAGGCTGGCAACACTGATTTTGGAGTTGTGTATCCCTTGGGATGGAACTTCAACTCAGAGGTGTGGAGGAGGTGCCCAGGGCAAGAGTGAAAAGAATATAGAGAGCTAAGATAGCACCTGGAGGTTCTCTGCCATTTGGTGTTCAGTGTGTGAGATAACAGGTGAGGAATCGCATTAAAAGTTAAGTCAGGATGCTATGATTGCTGGACTGGACTGGATTCACTATGCATGACAACGTGCACCACTGACAGTTACTGCCGTGCTTGGCTATGTGAGATTATAATTAATGTTCCTCGAAGTCCTTTTTGCCCCTATTAAAAGAAAATTCCACCAAGAGGAAATTATTTTTATCACATCATGGAACAGTAATTTCATTTTCAAGTCATTAAAAAGGAAGCATTCTCATCTGATGGTTCTCATACAAGACCCTATCTTAGAAGCCTGATATCATCTCTTCAACTCTCCTGAGAGTTTGCTGATTTCACTTGAGACCCTCACCTCTAAATCAAACACGGTATGAGCCCGGCTCCTGCCTGAACCTCTTTTGGTATCTCTCCCATCAGCTGACTTTATTTTTTGCCTCCTGTTCTGGCATTTGGCTATAGATTGTTCCAGGAATTTCTGAGTAGATAACAGGAAGCTGAACTCATTTTTAAATTTACTTTGAAACCAAATTCTGGGTTGTATTTATGGGGATGGGAAGAGAAGAGGCAGCCTTCAACTCTGAATTTAAATGAATTTTCATAGGAAATATCCTTCCTCAGAACTCTTCCTGGGCATGGGTGTGGGGGGTGGGGTCGAGGTTCTTGCCTTCCATAGAGTAAATCTAATCCAAAGCAGGCATTCTGCAGGAGTGTCGCCTGCCAGACTCCTATTCGAAGCTAGTTTGCTTCTTTAAATTCCATCAAGCTCTTCTCGTAGTAACAGGAGTTTATTGTATTCACCTTGAATGTAAAATGGCCCTTTCGAGAGGGATATCTTTCCCTGTCATAGAGATGTGTTAGAGGGGGTCTTTATTTCTTGACAACTGAGATTCTGTTCTTCACCATGACACTCACAGGAAATTTATGTCTGAGCTTGAAACCATTTGAATTAAAATACCTTAATTTGAATTTGTTACTCAGAAAGCATTTGAGTTTTGATCCTTTGAGGGGTTCTCCAGCTGAAGGCAGGCAGCCGGGGCTACCTGGGACTAACTTCTGGCCCTGCTCTCTCGTTTAACCTATCCATACCTCAAATTTCTCATCTGCCTAATAGCAAGAAAATGAAGTAGTGGCCATCTATGTGGGGCTTATTGTAAGGTTTAAATAAACAAGTGTACAGGAAACGATTAGAACAGTGTGTGAATGTCCATGCACTGTATTAATTTTAGCTGGTATTCCCATCAAGCAGGTAGCTGATTGGACTGTGTAACGAGCAGTACGAGCTGCTGTTCATCTCAGTGCTTTACGTGCATGCATCTCCTTTGGCTTTTCTTACAATAACTCCAGGAAGTGGATACTATCATTTCATCCATTTCATCCATTTCACAGAGATGTAAGTCCATGGCCACATAGCTGGGAATAGCAAGGCTAAGTTTTAGACCTAGGTCTGTCTGACTGCAAATCACTGCCCTTACCCCTTCCTCTGTGCCTTAGCACAGAGCCTGTGGTTATGTGGGCACAGGGCCCTGGGTGAGAGTGTGGGTGTGTGCCCAAGGGCAGAGTGAGGATGGAGGACAGAATCAAGGATCAGGGTCATTGGGAGTGCAGGCCTTCTTCGTCTAATTGGCCCCATGGTCAGACAGACCCTTGTCCTTGTCATTCCTCCTGGTGAGGAATTGTGAGAGGCTAGGGAATTGAGGAGGGGCTTGGGATGTCTGTCTGACTGAGATTGGGAATTTTTCCTTCTTCTTGCAATCCTGCCTTCTATCAATTGCCTCCTTTATTACAGCTTCCACAGCTTGCTTCTCTAGCTTCTTTAAGCCCTAAATGTCCATGTGTGTGTTGGAGGAGGGATAAATGAGTCAGGGCCTTAAGGCAGAGTGGTGGGAGCCCCATTTCCAGGTAGGGGAGAACAGTGGCCTGGAAACCTGGAGACTAAATTCTGGTCCTCTTTCTGCCATTGTTTTACAGGATAATCTGGTCCTCTTTCTGCCATTGATTCTATGTACAATAGGTAAAAGTCATGGGATCTTTCTGGGCCTTATCTGTGAGTTTAGGATTGGAAGGTATCTGATACCTTCTCGCCAGGCTTCCTTCAGATCGCTGACCTCTGAGAGCTATCTTAATGGCAGTGAGGATGTGGGTGGGGAGGTAGTGGAGGAGGTGATGGAAATGATGGTGAAGGTCATGATGACCTCAAAGGCGATGATGGTTATAACTACGAGCCCTTACCTGGCAGCAGGCACTATACTTTGCACTTTACATTCATTATCTCATTTAATAATCCCAGCAGCTCTTTTTAATGGGATAAAATGGGAGCCTGAGTTTTGGAAAGTAAAATTGATCATCCCTTGGTAAGTGGAGTGGCCCAGATGAAGTGAAGCCACAGAGGCCAGGGAACCTGTTATGGGAAAATCTGTGATAGGCAAAGAGCAGGAAGGCCATAGTCAGGTCAAGTCACGTTCTGCTCTCCCCAAACTCTCTCCTCAACAGCCAAGTGGTGTCCAAATGGAAAATTTAGGCTTGTAATTCCAAGATCTCCTCGTGGGGCCACACAGCCTATTGTATAGAAATAGTCTTTTACCCCCTTTACCGGATGCTCTTCTAGCTGGTTTCTCTTCATTTCTTTGTAGGTTCCCCCCTGGGCTGCAGACCCCAACCCTTATGCTCTAGGTCTTGGCCAGCAGCTCCTCTGACAGAGACTTGTAGCATCTTCACAGGAGCCATGATTCAGAGGGCCCCTGAGGACACTGAGTTCGGGAGAAGTGCATGTCTCTGAAAGACATGGCGTTTCTGTTTTACCGGTTGACCCTCTTGCCTCTACCCAATGAAGCCATCTTGGAGAGAAACAAGGGAAGAAATGACTTCTTAGTGTAGAGAACTTAGGGCCTGGCATAGCACAGAAGGGTAGGAGACTAAAGTTCGTGGCCTCTGCAGGCACTTTTAGAACCCAACACTACTTGCCCCTGTCTAGACCTGTTCGTCTTGGGGTTCTTGGGCCTGGGGGTTCTGTTCTTGCTTGAATGAACAGGTGATCCCTTCTTGCAGTTTCCACTCTCTCCTTCTCGTCCCCTCAGGATGGGGAATAGAAATGATCCAGGCACTAGGCCCTGTATCAGTAGGGTTAGTACTGACCCCTTTGATCAGGGAAGCTGGCTTCAAACTGATTCTATGTACAATAGGTAAATGCACGAATATTAAATGCCCTCCTACCCAGCTCCTCACCTGGAGCCTCTAGCACCCTTTTCCCCCTTTCCTACCCATGTTTACTGAACAATTACTATGTAAAGATTTTCTGTTATGTGCTAAGAACACAACAGTGAAGATGGAGAGTCCTGCCTTCATGGAGTTTATAGTCTAGTAAACGCTCTGCTGTTACGATGACAGGGCAGGAGCAAAAGGCTGGTGGAGTCATAGCAGAGAACTGGATATAGCCTTATGGAGATAAGGAAGGTTTCCTGGAGGCAGTGACACGAAGCAAACACTTGTAGAATAAGAGCTGCACAAAGAACGGATACTCAGGGTGAGAGGAGGAGGGAGGAAGGGGCAGAGGAGGAAAAGAGTAGAGGGCAAGAAAGACATAGTCTAGGCTGATAGGTCAGCACAGAGGCCTGGAGAGCAGAGAGAACAGACCAGGGACTCCTTGCCTGCCCTGGGGCTGGCCTGCTTCTGTCACAGGCAGGCAGTGCTGGTTTTCCTAGGGTCCCAAGTCCCACAGAGGGAACACAAGCAGGGACTTCAGAAAGGAGAGAGGGAGGAGCAAGATCTGCAGGCACATTGACTCATCTCCACACTCCTGAAATGCTGGCGTTGCTTCTGCTGCGTACACTTGGCCTGAGTGCTGTTTCACTGGAGGGCCACCCGTTTTCACTGGGCTCTGAGGGGAGCTCATGACCCCTGCAAACACTGCCAGACTGGGAGGCCCTGTGCTTGGACTCCTGGGCTGTACAAATTTGGGCTCCTCATCCTACTTCTCTGGGAATTCTGGCTCACCGATAGACTTATCTCTGAGGCTTTTTGAGTGTGAGCAGTCTGGGGTTTTAATTCCCATTTGCTTTTAGCTAAATTCTATTAGAAACTGCAGCCTTTTAGTGTTAGTCAGTGTTTGTAAGTGTCCTGGCCACAGCTAGGTGGTCTGAGTTGATCCAATGGAGGGGTAACCCAGCCATCACACGGTCAGTCCACAGCTTCCCTGGCAGGCATGGGGATGCGATGGCCCTCATGACCACCAGCCACTCCTAGGCCATGTGTTCCAAGGGAAGAAGCATTTGGTTTTATCTGTCCTGCTGAGAAACAGCTACACCACATGTGGAGACTTTACAAATGGTAGATTTAGAAGACTGTTTGCATAGAAAGCCCCACATAGGTGCATACAAGTAAGATCCACATAAAAATATTTATTTAACAGGTTCCAGTGAACCATTTACCATGCATTCATCAAGAAACAAGCACTAAACCACAATGACAACCCTAAATGCTGCTTACTTTGAGTGCAAGTGGCTCTCCTACAGCTCCCAGACAGGAGGACTTGCTTGAGAAATATATTGTAGTAATTTATAGTTTTTCATATACTGAAACTTGTAGAGCAGAGAGAGAGATGGATGGAATGCTGAGAAAATTGCAGGCCATTTGAAATTGGGGTCTCTGGTGTCCAAGCAGTGGTTGGAGCCACGGTGGAGAGAGAGTCCTTTCCTGGGCTCTATCAAATAGCTGGGGCAAGGACAGGATATCAAACCACCTGTCTTCTTGGACAGAAGCAGCCATCTGTGGCCTTTACATCATTTTAAAGCTGTGTCCTCTGCCCTTCTCTGAAAACCAAATCCTATCAGCCCTTCTATCTTCTCCTATAGAACAAGTTGATTTATTGGGAGTATGGGAGTTGATTTATTGTCCATTTCTCAGTAGTAAAGAAGGCAAGAATGCAGATCAGTTTAAATGAAGGACACTTAGCTGATGGGTCACTGGGAAAGTGATCACAGGGTATCCAGGGCCAGAGGACATGGGGCATTGAGGTGGCTTTCAGTGTCAACACCCATGTCCCTCATATCCTGTCTGTGTTGCTTCCAAAGCCTCTTCACTTTCCTTTGGTAAACTCGGCAATGAGTGGTGACCATGTCACAGGCAGTCACCTGTTAGCTATTAAGGAACTTGCCTGCAGCTGATTGGTCACCTTCTCAAAGTCATCAAAGAAATTAATGGAAAGGGAGAGGGTGTGTGCTGGTAAGGCGAGGGCTGCACATGGCTTGGTTTTTGGTGATCTTGGGAAAAGATGGAGGGAAGAAAGAGGAATGAGAGCAGAGAGAAAAGAAAGGATAGATGCCATTGGTTTATCTGATGGAGAAATGTGTAAAGGAAGAAGAGAGATGGAGGGGCAAAAGGACAGAAGTAGGGAGAAGGAAGAAGAGAGTGAGCAGAAGGACAAAGAAGAGATGAAAGGTAGGAGGCATGACCAGGAAGAGGGCTGTGCTCAGAACCGAGAGGGACTGGCAGGGTGGTCGTCCTGCAGAGAAACTAGAGGGAGGGGCTCGTAGTTACTGCCCACTCAGACTGAAGACACTCAACACAACACTTCAAAAGCAAGCACGTGACAATGATAGGACCTGAAAAATGCCCACAGATTTGGGCTCCACCTCAGTTAATCTAGTGGTTCTCAGGTTCAGCCATCAGGCTTGTCAACCCCAAGTTGCTGGGCCCCAGCTCCAGACTCAGGTTGTAAGAATGGGTTGGGGTCTGATGTGCCTTTCTAACAAGTTCCTAGGTGGGGCTGATGCTACTGTTCCAGGAACCCCCCTTTGAGAATAGGTTAGAGGTCTTAGAGGTTACAAACTAAATCAAGGTCAGTGGTGATTTGGAGTCCTTGTGTTGGACAAAGTCAGTGAGTGAGATCGATGTCTCAACTGACTGGCAGAAGCAGATTGGCAAACACAAAAAATACAAATTGAGAAAGTGCTAAACCTTTTATTGGATGGATTTGTCTCTTCATGGCTCTTCATTCAACTAACCATATGCTTACTTTCTAATGGCATTTGCTATTTCAACATCAGTTGGCAAGCAGATGTTCCTCATCCTACTGTATGGGAGTTGATTTATTGTTCACAAAACCTGATGGAGTGTTCTCTAGCCGTCCTCCTTTTTTGCCTCCTGTCTCCACCCACCCCTCTGTTCTGGTCACTCCGAGTCTTGCAGCTCTCAGAAGGTAAGCCGTCATAGCATTCCTCCATCCTTTGCTCATGCTGTCTTTGCCTGGCTGCTGTTTTCCAGGCTAACTTTTCCTCTCCTTTAATTTTTCTGGGAGTGTTCTACCCTGTATAAGGTCAGCTAGACCTCCTCATTTCTGCCATAATGTTCTGCCCAGACTACTCTCATGACCCTTTGCAAACAGTCACCGGCTTTTTATCTTCGGTGTCTAGGACAGAGTCTATAATAGATTCCAGCCAATCAAGAAATATTTGCTGAGTGAATAAACAAAGTCCAGAGAACTTACATGGGGAGAGTGATATATAACTCCTGCTCACTATGGGCAGGGTTAGGGAGCAGTTAGAATACTGGAGCAGGTGGGGGACGGGTAGAGAAACTATACTAATCACTGGATTCCTAAAGTATATTCAACATCCTCCTCGGTACCCCAAGGAAATGACTCAGTAAAATGAGACTCCAACACCGGGTGCAAAAAGCAAATCTTTGGGATTCTTTAAATCACATAAAACATCTTTGGTGGGGGAAAGATCAAATTTCCAGATTTTTCCTGCTTAGTACTACCTAAGTATGCTTTTATAGCAGGTGCTTATGTAAGATACATAGATGAATGGATAGATAGATGAATGGATGAATGGATGGATGAACAGATGGATAGAGTCTCTATAGGCCTGGTTACCAAGTCATGACCTAGAATCATATTTTGTTTTCTGAACATTCTTCAGCTCCCTTTAATTAGACTTCAAAAAAGGTGGGGGCTGGGGATACTTGTACTCCAGAGCTTTGTTTTATTGCCTGTTGTCAAGGGACCTGGTTCTAAGACTGAATCCAGACAGCATATTGAGATGTGCTGGCTTTCACAGGGGTCTGAGATGGACAAGCCTCTCACTGCATTCCATGCTGAGAACGCTCAGCATTGAGCCTAAAACTGAAAAACAAAACTACATTTAAATGTGATGGGCTTATTTGTCAATTTCAGGTAGAATCCAGCATTCTGAGCAGTATGGCAAGGTCAAGGGCATCCTGCCACCCTGACCCGTGAGATCTTGAGTGAATCACTTTGCTTCAGTTCTGACATTTGTAGGACAAGAGAGTTCTGCAGGGGGTCTCCCTTTCTGTCTGCTATTCTCTGACTACTCTAAGACAAGTCCTGGGGTACACACAAATAGCTCCCTTCATTTTAAAGGTTAGCAGGCATAAAACGGAGCATGGTCGGATGCATGAATGCCAGCGCATCTCTGGCAGCATAGCTTAATGCCGTCTGAAGACTGCACCAAGCAGGCTGGCTTGGATGCTGCTGAAATGCCATGCTTAAGTGCGGGATGTCGTTGGACATCTGCATTACTTGTTTTTTTAAACAACTTCACTCTGCTGAGAATAAATCTGTGTCATCATCTAATGGCTCTTGTCATTTAGTGTAAGGATCAAAGAGGAAAAATGGAAGTACTTTATGAGGAAAAATAAGATAAATATGAAGGTATTTCTTAACCTAAAGTGCAAGGCTGTCTGGAGTACAATACAGATCTATCAATAATTCAGTTAAAACTGTTTATTTGCTTTACATGACTGGGTTCAGTTCACTGATCTTCATTCAAGTTCACACTAAAGTTATTTACGTGCGGTCTGTACATTACACTACACAGATCAAAGTGTTATAGATTTTTCCGAATGTAATATACAAGTCCAAATTGATTGCAGCCAAACATAAATTTAGTCAAATCTTTAATATGCTCTATTAAGGCATCAATAAGACTTTAAAGCTTTGTCTCAGCTACAGAGTAGCTGGGACTAGAGCTGGACCAGATGCAAAAAGCCGGAATAAAAACACCTTTGTATGTGATATTTGTTCTCAACAAGGTGTCATCTAAAATAATGAACTATTTTTCTTCAAATGTAAACATGAGCAATTACCTGCCCTTATAAAATGACAAATTTTACAGGGATGCTTGTTTGGCACCCCCTACCCGCACCCTCTCTATTACATTGCCCATGGGCACACACCTCTCTCGTTACTGGCTGCACCTTATGCCCAATGCTCCATTTTCCTAGGACAAAATAATCTTTCAAAGCCCCAGAGGAAAGGCACCAGCTGTTTTCCCTACCTCTAGTTGAGGTGGAGGAATTATATTCCAACAGCCTTGCCAAGTGTTTGACACAAACTATGCTATTCCAAAATGACCAGGCAAGGTTTAGAATGAGCAATGCAAAAATAGAAATTTGTGCTTTTAGAATTATTTAGGCATTAGATACCTTGTAGTCCCCTTATACAGAAGGCTTTATGAGAAAGCACTGGGTGAACATGTTCAGCATGGCTGAGAATGCATACTCAGAAATAAGGAGTGTACCTTGGTTGCATCATCAGAATCTGAGGATGACAAATACAGGCTAGGTAGGGGTTTCCTTGGTTGGACAGGACTCTCTGGGTATGGGCTGGGAAGGGAGCAAGTGGGGAAATGAGAATAGGAGGAAATAAGGAATCCTGCTATTTTAGGAGGGGCTATGAAGGGTTACTTTAACCTGTGCTGTAGCCACTAGCCGCATATGGCTGGTCCCAACGGAAATGTGCTGTAAGCATAAAAGCCGCACTGGATTTCAAAGACTTAGTATGGAAAAAAAGAATGTAAAACATTTCATAAATAACATTAGGTTGATTATATGTTGAAAGTGCATGTGAAATGATAATGTTTGGGGTATATTGGATTACAGAAGCTGTTATTAAAATTGATTTCCCTTGTCTCTTTATTTTTTCAATGTGGCTACTTGAAAATCTAAAATTAGACATGGTTTACATTATATTTCTAGTGGACGGTGCTGCTTTATATCCACTTCACATGGTAAAATTATGGCTGTTTGCTTTCTTGTATTTTCTATGTTTTTAAAACTGAAAATATGAGGAACAGCCTCTATAAATCTTTGAGAAACAAGTACATATCTTGAATGTTGAAGTTCAGCAAGCAGGTGTCCTAGTTATAGCACACTGGCAGCTAGCCTTCTCTGAGACTCAACTTCATCTATAAAATGAAGATAACAGCAATTTTGATCTTACCAGGTTATTACCAGAAGTGAGAAATGCATAGGAAATTAGAAAAGAGTGGTTGGTGCAGAACTGGAATAAGGAAAACTCAATAAATATTTGGTATTATTCCTGGTTATATCTCAAGACCTGTCTGTCTAATGCCTCATCTGTAATCCCGGTCCATTTCTAACTCAGCTCTTTGTCTCTCTTGTTCTCTCTGTTTGTATTTGGTGTCATGTCTACCTACTTCTACACCCAGAAAACAGAGATGTCCCTTCTTTTTTTCACCATTGAAGAACCTCGGGTCTGGTTCCCTGTGTTGTGCTACGTGTTCAGGCTGTTTCTCAGTTACCTACTTTAGCTCATTTTGATTTGAGAGTAAGAATTCTCCTGGCTGAAACTGCAAACCAGGCCACAGTGCTTCATCAGCCCCTGTCTCTTGCCTCATAGAGGGATGCTTACATCTTTTTTGTTTTGTTTTGTTTTTTGGGGTTGTTTTGTTTCTTACTAAACTCTGCTTCTTTTGATGGGATGATTAATCAAGGACATTTGATGCCAGGCAAAGAGGGTGAAAGTAACAGAAGAATAAGGGTCATGCAAATAAGAGGTCAATGGAACAGAAGCAAAGACAGGACATAAGAGCACTTTTATAATTTCTCTCCACTTGCCCACAGCCATGCCTTATTTTCTCACTGTCTTTCTTGTGCCAGCTTTGAAAGCTGTGCTATGTTCAAGCTGTGGTAAGTACAAGCTGGTTCTTATTGCCTTTCTAGATTCTTACCACCTGAAGTACAACCTCCTACAGTGTAGCACAGCGCCTAGCTAAACCTTATGCTCAGTTTCCATATTCTAGGAAATAAGTCCTTAGACGAAGACGGTTGTACTTATTCTCTGAAATTCACTGGCAGGGGAGAAAAAATTAAAAATTAGTGAAGACATAGCTTCCCTAGGTATGGTGAGCTTCCTAGCTCCATCACAATTAATGAGACAAACACTTCAGTCAGAGCTGCATGGGATAAAAACAAAGAGAAATGGCTTCAGAGCACACTTGGAATAGCACAGGTGGTTGGAAGTGCCTGCGCTTCTATAAACAGTGAAAAAAGTCCCAAATTTCCTCTGAAAGTATTTCTTTAAATCAGAAAAATGTGGATTTGTGTTCCTATCCAGCAGTTGTAACTAGGTGATTCAGAATATACTCTTGACTTAAGATGATGTTTTTGCCTTTTCATTATATCAATATGTAACTTTGCCTGTTTTATTTTTAGATTTACTGAGTGTTCTCAGGGTAGCAAACTCAAAGGAAAGAAATACACAAATTGGGTTGCATTTCAAGCTTGGGCTGAGGTTTGATGAGAAAAACCCTTGAAAATTAACAGTAAGGCAGAGCTCCTAGGGCCCTCTTTGCTGACAGCTGGGATTTGTGGAGGGTTTGTTGTTGGGGGAGCTGGGTTATTTCAGTGCGGGAACACACCTAGGGCGACTCCACCCCCAGGCAAGGGATGCTCAGGTGAGTGCATGCAGGGGGGCCAACCTTGGGTGTGTGAACATGGCTGTTTTTCCTGGAGCATTTATTAATGAAATATTTACTGTTGATCACCAACAATCACTTCCCTGTGGTTTCCTAGAAAATCAGAGGGTTTGAAAATGTGAATTTTCCTTATTATATTATTCAAATTTAGGAGAGGGAAAAGCATTTCTGGAAATCCAAAATATGGCTTTAAGTCATCAGTTCTACTCACTTACATTCTGGTATCTTGCCCAGCCCTAGCCCCGACTTCCCCGAGAGAAGAGAGCAAATGTACTGCTGATTTCTGATCTGACATCTCTTGGTTGGCTTTTTTGGGGGGAGGGGGGTATTGTAGAATAAATGCTCATGAAACTAGTCATATTAGTAGTTTGTGACCTAATAGGCTATTCTGTCATAGATCATAGAAATAGCGATGATTGCATAAGTTGGAATGCAGACATGTGGACATGCAAACATATGTCCATATAAAAAGTATTTGCTCCTTGGAGGGGGCCACTGAGTCATGTCTCTTTAGAGTCTGATCATTTCTGGGCTTTTTCCACTATAGCTCAGTGCCACAAGGGCAATGAGCCTGTTATTGGCTGACTTGAAGGAAGTTTTATATTTTCCATTGTGTTTGAATAATTGTCCTATTTCAAAACATTTGCAAAGAAACAGAAGTGCTATTGCAGATATGACATTATAATTACAGGTGTGCACACCTAGTAAATCTATGTCAAAAAAACCCCACTCTCATTGACAGGCTAGTCCTCCTTTTGCTTCCCTAGAAACTGAATGCAAGATCAGTGTCACTGAATATGCTTCTTTGTTACCACTTCCATTTGCCTTGAAGATATCATTGGGTCTTCTTTATGTGTACATTCTTTAAAATGCAAATGTTTCACCTGATATGGCTATACCGTATACATCTATTTAAAAAAAAAAAACAATGACATAAGTAGATTAATAGACTGCACAAAATGCTTTCTGGATACAGAAACAACAATGAAAACATTTTTTTAATTAACAGGCAGTAACAGGTATAAATAAACTGTCTAAAGCATTTAATGATTTTTGACACAATCAACTCCCCGAGCCCTGAAATGGTGTTAAATTCTTTTTCGCTAGTGGCAAAAGAAGCTGTCAAACACAACATTGAAAAACTGGTATCATTTCCTGGCCAGTAAGTATATAACTGAGGGGCTAAATATTTTGTGGTTTTCATTGCTGTTCTCATGTTGTATTATTGTTTCTCTCCCCCCTTCCTGCCCAGGGCTGATCGTGGCGACACTGGCCATCTGCTGGTTACCTAACCAGGTTCGGAGAATCATGGCTGCCTCCAGACCCAAGCATGACTGGACCAAGTCCTACTTCCAGGCCTACATGACCCTCCTCCCTTTCTCAGACACCTTCTTCTACCTGAGCTCGGTCATCAACCCGCTGCTATACAACGTGTCCTCGCAGCAGTTCCGCAGGGTGTTCTGGCAGGTGCTGCGCTGCCACCTGACCCTGCAGCACGCCAACCACGAGAAGCGCCTGCGCAGCGTAGCTTCTTCCACCACGAGCAGCGCCCGCTCCGTGCGCCGTCCGTTGATCTTCATTGCTTCCAGGAGCAATTCCTCTGCAAGGAGAACTAACCAGGTTTTTTTAAGCACTTTTCAGAGAGAGACCGAAGTCAAGTCCGAGTCTAAGACTCAGCAATTGAGTCGAGAGTCTCCAGAGCCCAAGTGGGAGACAAAACCAGCCGGTTCTGCAGCAGAGAATGGTTTTCAGGAGCATGAAGTGTGAATGTCAAGTAAGAAAGTCTCAAGTGCTAACCAGCCCTCCTCTAATGAAAACATTACCCTCGCAAAGCAGTGACAAAATAATCTGTTCCCCCATCAGGGACAGGAGTGGAAGCTAGTGGCCTTGGGAAAGGCAGATGCCCACTCAAGTGTCTTCTAAGGGCTGATTCTGCTACCTTGACTGGTTACAGATGGGGGAACTTTGAATTCAACCCCTCCCTTCTTTTAAGTACACACTGAAAATTCAGTCAGACTGAATTTACTCAGAGCTTACAAAAATGTTTTACACTGAAGTCCTTCATTATTTGCAAAGGAACTAAAAGAAAGAAAATGCAGACTCCCTACCCAGACTCAAAGGACACCCAGAAGATCTCATGGAGGAGGAGCAAGGATCAGAAGAATAATGCAGGAGGGGCTGGCATCTCCTTCAGCAGTGTGCCAAGAAGTGGGCTAATTTGAGGAGCAGGATGGTGGTGGGGAGCCCTGGCTGGAGCGCAGAGGCAGAGCTGCTCCTTTTCTTGGGCCGGGGCCCGTTGCACAGTGGGGTGTTACAGCAGCTGATGCACACCGAGTTCAGTTTCCCTGGGGAGCAGAAGGACTGGTACCCAGCAGAGGCGATGAGACAGGCTGCCGATGATGCACAGGACTTGCGGTACATGATCCCTGCAACACAGACCCAAAGAGCTGGGTTAACCTGCACTGGCCAATGGACAGCACCCCTCTGAACTCAGGTCCCAATGTGTCCTTTCCTCCCCCTCTCAGAGCCCAGGGACTTGGGAGGTGCTTTGGGTTGTTTTGCTGAGCCTTCCAAAGTACACGAGCTACACAGTAAAGAAGGCAGTCATCATTTCTCTACTTTTGACAGAATTGTTCCAAAGGCTATTTGAGATGCAATGCCAGCAAATAAAGAGCTGTCAAAACCAAAGTCCACTCCAAAAAGTCAGAATTCACACTGTTTACTAGATACAGAGCTTTTCACCTTTTCTTCCAGTGAGAACCATAAGCTGTGTGTGTTGATCTCATCTCATCTCTCTTATTACTTTGTAAGTGACCACAGATAGCTCTCAACTACATATTTATTAAATCATGGAATTTTCTGAATAAGTCAGATTTCCTACTGAAGGGGCCTTGATTTTTCCCAGGTTTCAGGGAATCTACTGGCTTAAGTGAGAGGGTGGCCTGGCTCACAATGTGTACAGAATAGCCTTATTCTCAGAAAAGAAACATTGCCCTTAGAACACATGGTCATTTTCCCACTCAGCATCACACACCTAGCACTTAACACACACTGTGTGGGCACACAAAGGACTTTCCTGAGGAAACTGGGGGGCCAATCTTAAGGAGTATGCATGTCATGTCCAAATTTGTAGCACAACCATCAAATTAGGGTGTCTTGGATAATCATATGACTTCTTGAAGCTGAAAGTTAACTCAATCCAAATAATAATAGCTAAACTTAAGTGCTTTCCTGTATGCCAGGCACTCCTCGATCACTTACTACCTACAAGAGAGGCCCCCATGATCATCGCTATCTTACAGATGGGTGCCAAAGATAAGAAGGGTTTAGTTAACTCGCCCAAAGTCACACTACTAAAAAGTAGAGTAGGTGGGATTTGAGCTTAGTATTATTGGCTCCATGCCATCAAGTCTATATTACTGTATAGCAGAGCAGATCACCAGCAAACCACAAAAAATGGTTTGGTGTGGTTTTCTTTTTTTGGGGTGGAGACTCTAGTCTGCATATAACTTTTTGTGTGTATGTGTATGTTGTTCTTTTATATCAATGATCTCTTTATTGAGCTACAATTAACAGAATTATTATTTTTAGTCAAATAATATGTAACACTAGATGGAATTACTTTTGGTCAAATAATATGTAACACTGAAGCTATACCTGGATGTGAATGGCTTTAGCTTCTTTGCTGCCCTGCACAGCTGAGGCCTACATTCCAGTAGCAGCCAGGGCACCCTCCTCTCTGACTCCCTGTGGGTATGTGTTTGCAGGCATTGCTTTGGTTTGTAACTCCCCTTTCCCCCTCAGAAGAACTGCTTTGTGTGCTAGAGAAAGTAAAGACAAACTGCCTGAAACTTCCATGAATGAGGTAAAGAAATACCTTTCATTTACATTAAAACATGTAATTTTTTTTTCATTTTTTTCTATATACATTTGTAAGGATTAACTTCCTAATACCATTAGAAAATACTGGAATTAGCTTCTCTCATAAAATAATGCCCATGGATAGCGTATGTGTGCTGTGTGGGGGGAGAGAAGAGGCACTGTTTAATTTCTAAGGAACATGCTGCATACTATAAATGGGTGTTGCCCGTTCATACATTTCCCATGGTCACTACATTTTCTATCTGTTGCCCATTTTAGGATATTAAGTTTTGCTCACTATCTTTTTATTCTTAAATATTAAAAGCACTATCATTTGCCAGTTCAACTTTAGTAAACTTTTTCCATTAAGTGTATTTTAAAAATTCAAAAATATTTCCTGAATATATTTTTCACTGTAAAAAACATTTAGACATTCAGATAAGGTGAAAATGCCCCTTGACCACCCCTCCCAACCCCAAGTTCTTATCAGTTTTGGATGAGTCCTTCCAGACCTGCTTCTATACATTTAAGTATGTGACCATGGATAAATAAAGTGTGTGTGTGCATGCCTGCACACATGCCCCTACACACGCACACTCTTCTTAACAGCATCACACCCTGTATGCTGTTATGTAATTTGCATTTTTACTTAGTAACATGACTGAGGATTTACTCTGAAGCCTGACTTTGCAAGGCTAAGCATCAGTGATGAGGTAGGTTAGTTATATAATGCATAAGGGGAGCCCTGAATTTCACAACTGCCACCCAGGGGACAACTCCAGATTGCCTGATTCTGGCAGCCAGTTGGGCTTAACACTTGTGGTCTCACAGGACTGTATATATTTGCATTCTTTAAGAGCTCCTTAAGGATCTGGCTCCCAATCAGCCTGAATCTAGGGGCTGACTAAACTCCCCTCTGAGATACAGATTATGACACACATTAAACTACTGGGAGCTACTAAAAATGAGACAGGTGGCTTGGGCAGTCACAGAGGCTTGAGAGACAACCAAGGGCTGGGGCATGTTTGAATGATAAGGTTCATCTCCTACACAAGGCCAACCCTTCAAACTTGGGAGAGGTGGCTGTTTCATCTAAATCCTAGAAACCAACACAGAGAATCAAGCAAAATGAAGCAACAAAGGAATATGTTCCAAACAAAAGAAAAAAAATAAAACTTCAGGAAAACACAATCCTAATGAGACAAAGGTAAATCATTTACCTGATAAAGAGTTCAAAGTAATGGTCATAAGAAGGTTTACTGAACTAGGGAGAAGAATGGATGAATACAGTGAGTACTTCAACAAAGAGATTATAAGAAAATACAAAAGAGAAGTCACGTAAGTGGTGAATACAATAACTGGACTGAAAAATACACTAGGGGGTTCAACAGTAGACTAGGAAAAAGAGTAGGGTCAGTCAGTTCAAAGACAGGGCAGCAGAACTCACCCAATTAGAGCAACCAAAAGAAAAAAAGAAGAAAAGTGAAGTTAGCTTAAAGGACAACATCAAGTGGACTAACATTCACGTTGTAGGAGTTCCAGAATAGAAGAAAGAGGAAGAGGCAGAAAATTTACCTGGACAAGTACTGACTGAAAACTCCCCCAACATGGGAAGGAAACAGACATCCAGATCCAGGAAACCCAGAAAGCTCCAAATAAGAAAAATACAAAGAGATGTACACCAAGGAACATTACAACTAAAGTGTCAAAAGTTGCCCTGGCTGGTGTAGCTCAGTGGATTGAGCACGGGCTGCGAACCAGAGGGTCCTGGTTCAATTCCCAGTTGGGGCACATGCCTGGGTTGCGGGCCGGGTCTCCAGTGAGGGCCATGTGGGAGGCAACCATACACTGCTGTTTCTTTCCCTCTTTGTCTCCCACCCTTCCCCTCTCTCTAAAAATAAATAAAATCTTTAAATAAAAATTTTTAAAAAAGTGTCAAAAGTTAAAATCATGGAGAGAAGCTGAAAAGGAGAAAGAGAAAAACTTATTATGTACAGGGGAGCCCCCATGAGATTGTCCAATTTTTCAGCAGAAACTTTACAGGCCAGAAGAGAGTGGCATGATATCTTCACAGTGCTAAAAGAAAACAAATAAACAACCAAGAATACCGTACCTGACAAAGTTATTATTTAGAATTGAAAGAGTGATAAACATGTTTAAAAAAATAGTTTTCCAGACAATTAAAAGCTAAAGGAGTTCATCACCACTAAACCAGAATTATTGATACAAGAAATGTTAATTGGACTTGTTTAAGCTGAAAAGGAAGGATGCTGATTATAACAAGAAAACATGTGAAAGTATAAATCTCATTGCTAAAGCTACATATATAGTAAAGTTAGTGGATTAATCACTTAAAAAACAAAGCTAATTTGAAGGTTAAAAAGAAAAATGTAGTTTAAAAATACAGAAATTAGCTAAGGAATATTTAGCTAAGGAATATACAAGATAAAAAGATATAAAATGTGACCACAAAAACATAAAATATGAGGAGGAGAATAAAAATATAGAGCATTAGGATGCATTCAAAATTAAGTTGTGATCAACTCAAAATACAATATTATGAATTTAAGTTGTTATGTGTAAGTCTTATGTTAACCATGAAATAAAAAACCTTTGGTAGGTACACAAAAGATAATGAGAAAGGAATCTAAACATGCCACTAAAGAAAGCCACCAAACCACAAAAGAAGAGAACAAGAAAATAAGAAGGGGCCAGAGGAACTCCAAAACAGACAGAAGACAACAAAATGGCAATTTTGTATATACCTATCAATGATTACTTTAAATGTAAATGGACTAAATTCTCTAATTAAGAGGCAGAGTGATTAAATGTACTTAAGAAAACAAAAAACAAGACCCATCCATATGCTGCCTACAAGAAGCTCACTTCGGATGTAAGGAAACGCACAAAATTGTGAAGGGGTGGGAAGAGATTGTGCAAATGGAAACCAAAAGAAAGCTGGGGTAGCTACATTTATGTCACACAAAATGGACTTCAAAACAAATACTGTAATAAGAGACAAATTATGCATCATTAAATAACGGTAAAGGGTCGATCCAACAAGAGAATGTAATATTTGCAAATATTTATGCACCCAGTGTACGAGCAGCTAAATCTTGGGTTGGCCAAAAAGTTTGTATATTTTTTTCTGTAAAATAGAAGATATAATTTTTCATTTTCACCAATAAATTTATTTTGGATAATTTAATATCTCCCATGTGGTATACCATTGATTGTTCTCAATTAATATCTCCATTTGATCACTATATAGTTCAACTAGTCTACCCGACCATGGAGCATTGTCCAGCAAGAAATCTCCGGCATGAAACTTTGCAAACCACTTTTGACATGTTTGATCAGTCACAGTGCCTTCTCCATACACTGAAGAAATAATTTTTTGCATTTCAGTTGAGTTTTTACCTTTCCTGAAATAATAAAGCATAATATGCCAAAAATGTTGCTTATTTTCTTCCATCTATAATATTAAAATGGCTACACAAAAATTCAATTTTAATGAGTTTTTTTATTTTTAATTTTTATTTTTTTTTAAGATTTTATTTATTTTATTTTTTAGAGAGAGGGGAAGGGAGGGAGAAAGAGAGGGAGAGAAACAGCAATGTATGGTTGCCTCTCACATGGCCCTCACTGGGGACCCGGCCCACAACCCAGGTATGTGCCCTGAATGGGAATCAAACCGGGACCCTTTGGTTCCCAGACTGTGCTCAATCCACTGAGCTACACCAGCCAGGGCATGAGTTGTTTTTTAATACATGCTGATATGACAGCTGTCACAATGCAATCTAACAAAATTGGTTCAGATGAAGTTAAAGACAACTAAGCACTACTAGAGCCATCTTGTGGAAAAAACCAAATGAACTTTTTGGCCAACCCAACATATAGGGTCCAGCAGAAGTAAGGCCTGCTTGAGTATGGTTGGTAGGGTAATAATATGGGTGTAATAATTTATAGTTTTAATTTGAACATTTCATCTAAAAAGTCATATGGTGTGCTTGAGTGTGATATTGTTATGTTACAGAATATCCTGCTTATTTTTTTATAATAAAAAGGAATATTATTTGTGCTGACCCGTGTCTAAAGCAAATATTAACAAAGCAAATGGGAGAAACAGACTGCAATGTAATAATAGCAGGGGACTTTACCCTACTTATATCAATGGATAAATCATTCAGACAGAAAGTCCATAAGGAAACAATGGCCTTAAAAGACATGTTAAACAAAATAGACTACACATACATAAACATTCCTTCTAAGAGGAACAGAATACACCCTTTTCTCAACTGCATGTGAAAAATTCTCCAGGGTAGGTCATATGTTAGGACATGAAATGAATCTTAAACAGTGTAAGAAGATAGAAATCATACCAAGCGTGCTTTCTGACCAAATGGTGGGAAACTACAAATCAGTTACAAGAAGAAAACTGGAATATTCACAAATCGGTGAAAATTAAACATGCTACTGAACAACCAATAGATCACAAAAGAAAACAAAAAAGCCCTGGCTAGTGTAGATCAGTTAGTTGGAGCACTGTCCCATAAACTGAAAGGTCACAGGTTCAGTTCCCAGTCAGGGGACAAGCCTAGGTTTTGGGTTTGATCCCCAGCCAGGGATGTACAAGAGGCAGCTGACCAAAGTTTCTCTCTTACATTGATGTTTCTCTTCATCTCTCCCCCTCTCTTCCTCTCTTTCCAAAATCAATGAGCATGTCCTTGGGTGAGGATTTCTTTTTTAAAAAAAGGAAGTAAAATAAGAAAAACACACCTTGAGGCAAATGAGAGAGAGACAATATACCATAACTTATGAGGTGAAGCAAAAGTAGTTCTAAGAAGGAAGTTCATAGTGATAAATGTTGATCTCAGGAACCGAGAAAAATCTCAAATAAACAACATTATACCACAGAGAGCAACAAAAAGAAGGAAAAATAAAGTCCAAAGTTAGTAGAAGGAAGGAAACAAATATCAAAGCAGAAAATAATGAAATGCTATAGAAAAGATCAATGAAACCAAGAGCTGGTTCTTCAAGATAAACACAAAATAGACAAACCTTTAGCTAGACTCATGGAGAAAAAAAAAGGAGACTCAAATAAAATCAGAAATGAAAGAAGAGGTGTACAACAGTTATACAAATGGTCATAAGACTACTATGAACAATTATACACTCACAACTGTACAAGCTAGAAGAAATGAAACAGTTCCTAGAAACATAGCCATCCAAGACTGGAGTCGTGAAGAAATTTAAAAATCCGAACAGACTAACTACTCATAAGAAGATTGAATCAGTAATAAAAACTTCCCCCAAAACAAAAGTCCAGGGTCAGATGGCTTCACAGTTGAATTCTATCTAACATTCAAAGAAAAATTAATATTAATCCTTCCCAAACTGTTCCAAAAAATGGAACAGGAACACGTCCAAAGTCATTTTACATAGCCAGCATTACTGTGACATCAAAAGCAGACAAGAACAACACAAGAAGAGAAAATTACAGGCCAAAATCCCTGAAGAACTTAGAAAAAACCCTCAACAAAATATTAGCATAGCAAATTCAACAATATAGTAAAAGGATTAATACATCATGGTCAAATGAGATTTATTCCAGGGATGCAAAGATGGTTCACCATCTACAAATCCATCAAGCTGATAAACCACATTGACTAAATTAATGGTAAAAATCATATCAACAATAGATGCAGAAAAGGCATATCATAAAATTTATTATCAATTTATGATAAAAAACTCACAATAAAGTAGGTAGAGGGGGAACACACCCAACACAATATATATGTATGACAAGCTCACAGCTGAAAACTTTGCTTTTAAGATCAGAAACAAGGCAAGAATATCCACATTCACCACTTTTATTCAACATAGTGTGGAGGTCCTAGCTAAAGCAATTATCCAAGAAAAGAAATAAAAGACATCCCAATGGGAAGGAAGAAGTAAAGATATCACTATTTGCATTATATATTATATATAATAAAATCCTAAAGACTCCACAAATGAATAACTAAATGAATTCAGTAAAGTTGCAGGATAAAAAATCTACATATGAAATTGGTTACATTTCTATATATTAAAAATACACTACCAGAAAGAGAAATTAAGAAAACAATTTCATTTACAATTGCATCAAAAAGAATAAAATACCTAGGAATAAATTTAACCAAGAAGGTGAAAGACCTGTACACTGACAACTAGAAGACATTGATAAAAGAAATTGAAGAAGTTGCAAATAAATGGAAAGATATTCCATGCTTATGGATTGGAAGAATTAATATTGTTAAAGTGTCCATGCTACTCAAAGCAATCTACAGATTCAGTGCAATCCCTGTCAAAATTCCAATAATATATTTCACAGAAATAGAGCAAACAATTCTAAAATTTGTATGGGATGACAAAAGACCCTCAATGGTTAAAACAATCTTCATAAAGAAGAACAAATCTGGAGGCATCACACTACCTGATTTCAATCTATGTTACAAAGCGAGGGTAATCAAAACAGTATGGTGTTAGTGTAAAAACTGACAGATGAATGGGCAAAAAATGAAGAGCCCAGAAAAAAATCTAAGCTTATATATTTAATTAATTTATGACAAAGTAGCCAATGATATACAATGCGGAAAGGGCCATCTCTTCACAGAAAAAAAAATGGCATTGGGAAAACTGGACAATCACATGCAAAAAAATGAAACTGGACAAACATCCCATATCCTACACAAAAATTTACTCAAAACGGATTAAAGACTTGAATGTAAATCCCGAAGCCACAAAATTCTTTGAAGTAAACATAGGCGGTAAGCTCCTTGACCTTGCTCTTGGCAATGATTTTTTTTTTCTTTTTGTGGATCTGCCACCCAAAGCAAAAACAACAAAAGTGAAAAATAAATACATGGAACTACATCAAGTTAAAAACCTTTTCACAGCTAAGGAAACCATCAACAAAATAAAAAGGCAATTTACTGAATTGGAGAACATATTTGCAAATTAATTCTTGCCGTTTGCGACAACATGGATGGACCTCGAAGGCATTATGCTGAGAGAAATAACTCAGAGAAAGGCAAATACCATGTAAGACAGCAGCAGTAGCAGCCCAAGCTCACAGATACAGAGAACAAATGGGGGGTTGACAGAGGCAGAGCGTGGGGGACAGGGTGAGTGAAATAGGTGAAGGTGTCAAAAGCTATAAACTTTCGGTT
This sequence comes from Micronycteris hirsuta, assembly GCA_004026765.1. NCBI lineage: Eukaryota > Metazoa > Chordata > Mammalia > Chiroptera > Phyllostomidae > Micronycteris > Micronycteris hirsuta. The sequence goes on along the minus strand of PVJI01002676.1, from coordinate 67,051 downwards.
ATAAAATAATTAAATCATGGGGGAGAACGTAATTCAATGTAAAGCATGATGACTAATACTGTACTGCACATTTGAAAGTTGCTAAGAGATAAAATCTCAAAAGTCCTTATCACAAGAAAAAATTGAAACTACGTATGGTGATGGATGTTAACTAGACTTATTGTGGTGATCATTTTACAATACATACAAATATCAAATTTTTAAAAAAGAAAACAATATGTGGGTGAACATTTTCTTCCTTTTTGCCTCCCTACCTTCTTTTTAAAACTATTTATTTAACCAAGGAGGCCATGCTCCTTGCCATATCCCATATATAATTTTAAGAGCTCTGCAAATATGAACTCATCTAATCATTGTAATAACTCTAGCAATAATGGCCATTTATGGATGGTGAAACTGAGGCAGAGAGAGGTTAAGTGATTTGCTCAGGGGCCATGCAGGTAATTATTTGGTAGAGCCAGGATTTAAAATCAGGAATTTTGGATTTAGAATTTGCTCTTAAAAACTCTGCTCATTGCCTACCATGGTATATTACACTTCCATTGGAGGGAAAATGGCAAAAATTACACACACATGCATACATTTTGTATACCTACTCATAAAGTATTTCTGGAAGAGTACCCAGGAAAGAGACAATACTGGTAGGCTCTAGGCAGGAATACTGGATAACTATAGGACTGTAGGAAAGAAGACTGTAGACACTTTTTACCATTTGAAATCAGAACAGTGCAAATGAAGAACTTTTTTTTAAGCTTCTAAAATAAACAATGCCCTCCAAAAACCATTTTATCAAATGCTTTATCTTTTCCAGGGTACCTGTCCCTTCCTGACTGCGTCCACCAGGAAGCTTCTGGGCATGCCCACACCCTCAAGAAGAGAGATAAAGAGCTGCCCCAAAGCCAAAATCTCAGGGTCCCAGGGCAGGGGCACTTATGTCTGTCTGTCTTTCCATTTTTCTTTTAGCCCAGTCCCCATGAGCTGAGGTCTGGGCCCAGGAGAGGAGCTGCTGCAAGTGAACCACAAAGGAACCTCTCACTGGTGGAGTATAAATTGGCCTAAGAGCAGTTTTGAAGAATGGCTAATAATTGAAAATGTATACATCCAACTGTTCTGCTTGGAATTTACCCATTAAAACAAAACACACTTTCATATGTGCACGCCTTTAATAGGAAAAATGTACATTTATACCATGGGGTGTTAAGCAGCAACTGAAAGTGCAGAGCTCTGTATTGATCTGGCTGAATTTACTGATTATGGAATTATTCCTATATTGATATGGTTCTCAGTAAGTGGAAAAATGGAAAAATGAATTTCCAAACGAGCTATAAATATACCACTTATGTAAGAAAAAACACAAAGCAAGAAATACAGCATGTGCTGCTGCAGTGTCTCTATAGTGTGCCGTGTATGTACACATCTCTAAGCAATAAACAGAGAGAAAGGTCCAGAAGGCTTATACTTGAGCAGCAGTAGTCCCCTTAGGGCTGGGCTACAGTCAAAAGCACTTTTGATTTATTTGTGATACCTGAATGTTTCACAGTGGGAATGCATTGATGGACTGCATCTGTGATGACAAATTAATAGAAATCAAACAGTATAAACCGAGTGAGCTGATTCACTAAGCTCTGAGCCTTGGAGCACAAAGCAGCACATAGCACCAGGGTGCACAGCCCAGCTTCAAGACATCGGCGCTTTCCTGGAACCTCAGATGGGTTTGGACAAGGGCACCACGGCTATGCGCGACTTCAGCAGCATCGTGGGTGGGAGGTGGTGTCTGGGCTGTAACAGGCCATGGATTTGGTTTTCCTGGAGCTTAATGGCCATCCTGGGTCTGTCAGCAGCCACCCACCACAAGAGAAGGCAGTGTCAAAGAGCTGGAGTGACAGACTTCCCCAAAGAGTTGAGGAATGCCCCTTCCTTGCATGAGTTTTAATCACATCTAATACAGTACTGATTTTACTATTGTATTTTTATTAATAGAATGCAGCTCCAGCAATTAGAACAGTGCCTAGTACATAAGGGCTCAATAAATCTTTACTGAATGAATAAATGAATGAATCAATCAATGAATAAAGAGAGAAAGGGTAGAAGACAGAAGGAGGGACCATTTGAATGGGACCCTAAAGTCCCATGATCGTGGGTGCTTTTCTGACTAGTTGCAACTGAAATTTTATTCCCAGGCCGGTGGGACCTGGGTAACGACAGTTACAAATATATAAAACAAACCTCCACTCTTCGGTTGATACAGGTAGGGCTGTGAGAGGCTGTGACTTGGTAACAGAGCTAGCAGGCTAGGCAGGTTGGGGAAGGGCTGTTTATCAGCATAGCTGGGCTAATCCCTGTTGTGGCAGCTCACAGCCACTCCACACCACAGGGACACAGAGATGTGTCCTGCCAGTGCCATGTCCTTTCTCACAGCTGTACTCTGCAGACCAGAAGTATGCCTGTGAAACACACCATCCTATATCACTATATTAATCAAGACACCCGTCGTTTAAAACTTTAATCCTCTTTACGTCTTTAGAGAGGTGATGGCTTCCTGGGGGCTCTTGGATTTGGATGGATGGCTATGCTCACTTAAAACATACCACAGATTTTTCTGTCCTGCCTTATTTAGCATGTGAATGATGGGCATGCTGAGGAATAAGGGAAAAATATTTAAAAAAAACCAAAACAACAAGATTACTTCCAGGGGCACTCATTCCACTGCAGCAACTGTGTGTGTTCCCTGGAACCTGTGATATTTGACTTTGAAGGAAATATACTTCCAAGAATTATGCTGAAAGTGTAAAGCATGGAAGTAAGGAAAAAGGAATTAGATCCTTTGTACGCTACACACTAGAATGAAGTATGTATTTGGATTGAAATGCATCCAAATATATTGTACAAACACATTTCTGTTCCATTGTGAGTTCTCCTTGTTTTACAAACACTAGAAATGATACTTTCAAGTCAAGTGAACTGTATATAAGGCGCCTGGAAAAGCACCAGGCACAAAGTAGGTTCTATGTAAGAGTATGCTACTGTTGGTATCGCCGTGGCCATCATCATCATCATCATCATCTGACCATTCGGCACTTTCACACCCTTAATTCACATTAGTAGTAACTACTTGTTGAGTTTATGCACGTCATGATAGATACATCACTCAGAGGGGGCAGTGATTTTAATCCTGGTTGATTTGTTCTGATATTTAAAATGACTGGTTTCTCTTTTCCCCTACAGCAGTTCACACTCTATCCCAATTCCTCCTGAACTATATTTAGGCCACAGATTAGCAGATATGTTAGCATTGCATTCAGATGGAGGAGGACCACAGGCAGGTCAAGAGATGGGGCAGAAAGAAGGAGAGAGAAGTGTTCGAAGTGGACATGGATGCTAGATAGTCCCTGTCTTCTTCTATGCAGCAAGCACTCCATCAGATGTCAGTCTTGCTTTACAGGGTTGAGTTATTACATGAAGGGAAGAAGAAAGGTGGTGTTTTCTCTTTGAGTACAGCTCTGTTTGCTTGTCCCTAACATTGCTGGGTCATGACAGATTGAGTGAGTGGAATGAAAGGTGCCTGAAACAACTCTGCTTGGGGTCAGTTGCTGAGCAGTGGTCTCAGCTTTGGAATTCCACATTACTGAGTTGTACAACATGGTTCCAAGAATAGTGTTATGACCCTAAAGCCTCAAGGCTTATCTGGCTGACAGCAGATAGGAAAACTTTTTAAAAATATATATTTTATTGATTATTCTATTGCAGTTGTCCCAATTTTTCTCTTTTGCCCCCCTCCACTCAGTTTTCCCATTCCCTCCAGCAATACCCCCACTTAATTCATGTCCGTGGGTTGTACAGATAAGTTCTTTGGCTACTCCATTTCCTACACTGTTCTTAACATTCTCCTGTCTATTTTGTACCTGCTAATTTCTACTTCTTAATCCCTACACCTTTTCCCATTTTACCCCTTACCGCTCCCAACTGACACCCTCCAAATGATCTCCACATCTATGATTCAGTTCTTGTTCTGCTTGTTTGCTTAGTTTGTTTTTTTAAATTCAATTGTCGATAGTTGTGAATTTATTGCCATTTTAGTGTTCATAGTTTTGATCTTCTTCTTTTTCTTACATAATTTCCTTTGATGAACTCCTTTAGCTTTGCCTTGTCTGGGAAGCACTTTATCTGCCCTTGAATTCTGAATGATAGCTTTGCTGGATAGAGTAATCTAAATTGTAGGTTCTTGCTTTTCATCACTCTGAATACTTTTCACCAGTCCCTTCTAGCCTGCAAAGTTTCTTTTGAGAAATCAGCTGACAGTCTTATGGGAGCTCATTTGTAAGTAACTATCTGCTTTTCTCTTGCTGCTTTTAAGATTCTCTCCTTATCTTTAACCTTTGGCATTTTCATTATGATGTGTCTTGTTGTGGTCCTCTTTGGGTGCATCTTGATTGGGATTCTCTGTAATTCCTGGCCTTGTATTTCTATTTCATTCACCAAATTAGGGATGTTTTCTTTCATTATTTTTTTCAAATAAGTTTTCAATTTCTTGCTCTTCTTCCTCTCCTTCTGGCACCCATATCATTTGGATATTGATACATTTGAAGATGACCCAGAGGCTCCTTAGCCTATCCTTGTTTTTTTTTTTTTTAATTCTTTTTTCTTCTTGCTGTTCTGATTGAACACTTTTTTCTTCCTTAGACTCCAAATCATTGACTTGATTCTCACCTTCATCCCCTCCACTGTTGGTTCCCTGTAGATTTTTCTTTGTTTCACTTAATGTAAGCTTCATTTCTGCCTGGATCTTTTTTATGCTGTTGAAGTACCCACTGAGTTCCTTGAGCATCGGTAAAACCAGTGTTTTGAACTCTGCATCTGATAGGTTGCTTATCTCCATTTCATTTAGTTCTTTTTCAGTTCTGCTGTTATTTCATTTGTGCCATTTTTCTTTGACTCCTCATTTTGACTGCCTCCCTGTGTTTGTTTCTGTGGATTAGGTAGAGTTACTTTGACTCCCTATCTTATTAATACAGCCTGTTGTAGAAAATAGAAAAGCACATTTGTAAGTTGTATAGGTTGGAGCCTTAGGTAATCGCCAAGGCAGGGCAACCTGTGTCACCATTCTGTGGCCGTGTGGGGGAGGACTCAGAGAGGGGACAATGCTACTGTCTGGTCTCTGGAGTTTTTCCCAGGAGGAAGCTGTCTCCCAGCACTTTCCCTGTTTCCAGCCACTTCAATTTTTCCCTACATGCCACTAATGCACTTCTGGCTGTTGCCCTGGTACTGAATCCCAGAGAGGGAGGAAATATATAAGTCCTAAGGCCATTGCAGGCCCTTTAAGAGGAGTCTACTGAGAATCCTGTAGTTTCTTCCACCATGCCAAGCCCCAGTGATTTTTATAGCCAGAATATATGGGGACTTATCTTCCTGGTGCTGGAACTCTGGGCTGTGTGGTCTGGTCTGGGTCTGGGATCCCTTGCTCCTGACATATCCCTCCCAATTTTTATCCACCACACATGGAATGGAACTGCCTGTTGACTTCTCTGTGCCTCTCCACATGTCTCCACCTCTCCTACCTGGCGGCTGGATGAATGTGGCTTCTTTAAATCCTTGGTTGTCAGACTTCCATATAGCTTATTTTTTCTGACAATTCTGGGAATTATTTATTTTGTTGTATAGTTGTAACTTTTGCTGTCATGTGAGGAGGCAAGGCATTTTTTACCTACACCTCCATCTTGCCCAGAAGTCTTGGAAAACTTTTTAATGTCCTAAATTTCTGGTGCAGTGCTATCCCTTTGGCTGAAACTCAAGGTTTTATCAAGTTCTTCATGAAGGGGCTGGTCATAGTGTACCCATTCCCCAGGGAGAATAGTGCTAATGAGGCAAGTGGAATTCACATTCTTTCATGGAATCCCAAGGAAACATTTTGAGATACCTACACATGGATGGTTGTAGCAAGTGGAATAGGGAAACTGAGATAAGAAAATTAAACATGGCCAAGCAATTTGAACAACATATAGCCTGCTAGTGAATTACAAACCTTATCTTCCCTAACCAAGGCCACTCAAGAGCAAATACTTTATACTTCTCCTCTTTAACCAGAGAATACATAGCTTAAATCACTCTGGTCAGGGAAATAGAGAACCCATCGATGCCATCTGTGCCAGCTAAACCCAAGGCTAGACAAAAGGGAACAAATAACAAAACCTAATTAAGGCTAGACACACCCAAGATAAAAGGAAATGAGTAAAGTAGATCAAAGAATAATCCCAAACTCCTCTATATGCTCACTTTGTTGCATCAGCATATTCAAGATCGTACTTGGGAAGCTGATGAATATTCTGCTGAAATCCTCTCCTAAGATTCTCACCCACAGAAGAGAAATAAAACCCTGAAGACAAAGGATATCAGTGCAGGTTCACTCTAAAACACACTCATTCCCCTTCTCCGGCATGAACTTTTTACTTCCTCCTAAACTCTAAGGGTTCCTACAAGACTTGCAACCAGGGGAGCAATGGCAGCTCATCTCAGGCTTACTCCCTGATCCTGTCTACAAGGCCCACTTTTCTCTGAGTTTCCAGTGAACTAATAGCAGCCCTGTCTTCATTCACTCCTTTCCTATACCATTTCTAGGGATCCAAAGCAGAGCACTGCCTAGGCTCTCTCTTGTTGCTTCTTCTGCCCTAAGTCCTTCCTTTATTTTATTATCCCAGCTTTAATAAATACATTCTCAAAATCAGCTGGACTTGTGTTGCAAGATCTTTCCTACACAAAGTCAAGAACCCATTCCCTACAGGCTGGCCTGAGGCAGACCTGCTCTGGGCCCAGGTCCTGTCCAGTAACAAAACTAACCAATCAACTTCCCAAGATTTCACAGGCTAGGGCTTTGTCCTCCCCATAACCAGTCTGTTTCCTAGATTCTATGGGATTTTACATCTCCCATCCAGTCCAATTACTTCTGAGGCAAGAAAGGCAGGCCTCAATGGTCACTATTTTGGCTCTTACCACCCATGAGTTTACTACTCCCTTTATTGTCCCTTCCCCCAGTGATCTGCAAGGAACAGACCAGTAGTTCCCTGGGGAGTGTACGAAGCTGTAACTTCCTGATGAAGCAAACAGGCTTATGCTCCCTAGTTTATTATGTTTAATAATGTCTTATTTTTCTGCCCTTTTCCTTTATTAATATCTAGCTTTCTATACTAAGATATTTCCCCCCAGAAGAACTTAGGCCTCATAATCTTCCAAGGGTAAATGTATGAAGGTCTCATCTTCTGTAGCTTCTTCTTAATGTCAAAGAGTATAGTCCTGTCTATCCCAGGCCCAGAGATTCTTCCTATTGCCAGAGGAAGAAAGGAGTAAAATGGAAGGGGAGTTTTCATGTGAGGAAAAGGGAATTTTCAAAGTCAAGGACAGTGTGGTGTTGCCCTTGGGAGGTGCGGCATACACAAGGTAGAGAGGATGGTGATATCTAGAAGGTAGCACTACTAGTCAAGTTGATATTCTTATTGTGTTCTAGAGGTGACCGATTTGACAAAGTTAAAAGACAGAGTTCAACAATGAGGAGGATTACAGTAACTAAAGGTCTGATAAGAGGTAGAAAGCAGGTGACAGAGGGTGGGACTAAGTTTACAGTGTCTGAGATTGGGCTAGAGGAGGGATTCCTGGAGGAAGCTGTGTCACACCTGTCTGAAGCCCTCCTATCATATATAATTCAAATCAGGCTGAAGGGAAGATTCTAAGATTTCCTCCCTGAAGAAATTTAGGCCTTTTCTGTCTGAACCACTTGGGCAGAAAAAAAGCAGTTTCAAGCAAAGCCTTCATACTTCATTCTTCATACTTCACTGACTCAACCATCTAGTCCTGACAACTAGTCAATCCAGACAAACTGTTGAGTCTCATTTCAGGAGATGGTAATGCAGATAAGCTTCTAAAATGAAGCCTATACTGTGTAAAAGAGCAATCAGGTAAATAAGGTCATAGGCATACACCCTATGAATACAGAAGGAAGAAAACAAAACACAAAGGTTAATGAATACAGCAAATCATAAACTAGTTTCTGACTCTCTAAGACTATCAGTTGAGAAGACTTCCAGATGCAAAGCTTTTGCTAAATAAAAGCAGGCAGTGACAATCTGATAGATCCTCTTTGTCTGCAGTTTGAACATCTCTGGTGATGTCATCAGATGCTAAGATAAATTCTGTATGGCAGGTATAGACACAACCCTAGAAAAAAGTTTTAGTTCTCAATATTCCTAGTACAAAGATGGGAGAGAAAAATGAAGTATTAGCTTGGTGGGTTGAAGGAAACCAGAAGAATTCAGGAACCAGTTCAGTTCATAGGAGAAAAACAAAACTTTGAAGGCAATTAACTGCAGTAGAGTACAATATCCACAATTGGGCAATGTGATTTCCATCGACACACAACTTTTCTCCATAAAATGTCCCTTATTTTCATCAAAGAGACTCCATTAAGTTCAGTCTTAATTTGGACTGATTATTTGCATAAACACAAGAATAACAATTGATTACATAGGCTTTTAAAAATCTGTTTTGCTGGAATCTCATAAGCAATCTTCAGATTGAGCTTTAATCAGTCCGTCAGGGCACAGAAGCCAAGCCACATAATTGCCATCAGGCTTTGCCTGCAATACCTATAAATTTGGGTAAGTTGCTCAAGTTACTGAGTTCCCCAAGAATGTCTTGAGGTTCCTTCCTTGCCATCTTTCAGGACAGCAACCTGTGTTCCTTACCTGGAAAGACTGCCATGAACCACGTGACCAAGCCAGGTATCAGGCTATTTTTCCAATAGACTTCTATTAGCTTTGAAAGTCAATCTTAATTCCTTAAAGCCCTCTGGTGACACGTCTCTCTCAGACAAGCATTCCAGTCAAAGTCTTGGTTAATAAAACCACAATTGGAAACTGATCTTACTGGATTTATGCAAACAAGTGTATTGATTCTGGAGGGATCAGATAGGAAGAAAAGTATAAAGTAAAAGACAAATCCTTATCCTTTTTAACAGAGTAAAAAGGAGCAAATTCACACTCTGTATTATACGGCTAAAAGGTAAGCAGTTAGCATTCTTTAGATTGGCAAACACATTGTATGACTTCTAGAAATATAGGCTCCTTTACTGACAAACACACTCACACTTTCAAGAGACACACTTTCATGAGACAGTAAAGCAAATCTCACTGAGCTAGAAAGTTTGAACATCTGAAGTAAGTTAATGTAATTTGCTTAGATGGCTCAGGTTTTTCTCTTTTGATAAGACCAGCTTCCAGAAATATGCATTTTTAAAGATGGCCCAGGTAAGAATTCTTAAAGATCAGGTATTTGCACTTCAAAAGCAGACTGTGGTTTCATAAAGCCAATTAACTATAAGCCCTTTCCTTGAGGAACCCCGAGTTAAATTCCTGTCAATTTGCAAGTATGTACCCTAAAAGTGACCCTTTGAGGCACTGTGGATGCAGGTGGTATTGCCTATTATCTTCTGGGAGAGAAAACTTTCATCCTTGTAAAGGAGGGAGAAATTGGGTAGCTGAGGGAAAATATGGGCGCCCTCAATTTTCCCTAGCTCCATATTGTGGAACCAGAGCCTTGGACGGCACAGGAACACCACCGCTGGCCTTCAGCATCCTGAGGCCTGAACCCCACCTCTCACCCAGCTAGGGTGGAAATATTCTAGAGGATGGAAATGCAATTACGTCCAGGTGTGGAGCTCCACCAGCAGTCAGGGGCAGCTGGACACTACTAGTTGGGTTTACTTAATTGCACATGGGTGATTTTAATGGCCTCTGGTCTGAACTAGCCTTACCAGAGGTCCTCACCCTCCTGTCTGTTTGTGAGGGGTGTCTAGCATACCTCCACTGCCTTTGGTGGAAAAACTTGTCCTTTAATGCTGGCATTTAGTAGTGGACTACTAACCTGTTTCCCTGCCTCTCATATTTCCAGCAGCCTGGGTCCTTCAGGAGATCTTGTAAGGTCAGGGCAGCCTCCTCTAAGAGGGGAGGGAAGATTTGTTATGTCATTGAGACAGCCATAACATCCCAGACCTTGGGGCAAATCTTGTTGGCCTTCTCTAGGAAGATCATAAAATGCTGAGTGCCCCTGGGCATGAGAGGGTGTAAAAGTTGAGAGAGATTGATAAATATTTAGTCAGGCTCCAGATCAGTCAATATAAATCTGCCATTTCTGTGAGCACTTGCATCTGAGGCTTTCTACTTATTGTATGAGGTCTGTCCAGAAAAAGCCCAGCCATTGTTAACATGATGAAAATGGTTTCCGTGACATCATTGTAACCTGGCAGCCAAGGAGAGTGGACTGGAGTGCATCTATTCAAACAATGATGGCTTCACTCTACTAGTTAGTGGGGGCGGTAGACACCAGTTGAGTGTGCATGTGTACTGTGTGGTCATCGCATTCAAAATGACTGAGTAGAGCAACGAATCTGCATCACATTTTGCACTAAGCTTGACCATTCCTCTGTGGAAAATGTTCAGATGATTCAGAAGGCCGCAGCTATGGGCAACTGGTGATTGGCACTTTCATCACAAGGAGCCTGCTCATGCGTCATGTCTCTTGCAGAGATTTTTGGCAAAACATCAAATCACCCAGGTGACTCAACCCCCCTACAGCTCAGATTTGACATCCCCGACTTCTGGCTTTTCCCAAAACTAAAACCACCTTTGAAAGGGAAGAGATTACAGACTGTTGATGAGATTCAGAAAAATACAATGGGGCAGCTAATGGCAATTGGGAGAACTGTGTGAGGTCCCAAGGCGCCTACTTTGAAGAGGACTGAGGCATCACTGTCCCATGTACAATGTTTCTTGTATCTTGTATCTTCTTCAATAAATGTCTATTTTTCGTATTACATGGCTGGATACCTTCTGGAAAGACCTCATATACCTGCAGGAGTATTAACGCAGAGTGGGGCCTATGGGCTCCAGAGGCATGCAGAACTAGGGGAACTCAGGCACGGGACTAGGAGGGCACATGCCTTCAGACAAACGCAGCTCCAGCCAGTAGCGTCCTCTGCGCCCAGGCAGAATGAGCTGTACTGAGTGCTCGAGACTAGCAGCATTTCAGCCTGTGCCCCCCACACCCCCACCCCTTGGTGCTGGCCCCGGGCTGCACACAGATAGGCCCTGCCTGTGAGGTGAGAGTCATGCCCTAAGTCTGCTAATAGCCCTGGAGTGCAGGATGAGGAGACATTCCCAAGCTGCAGTCTGGTCAACAGGCCTGGGCGTGGTCTCAGCCACCAGAAGTACAAGCCCAGGTATGCGGTGTGTGGTCTGAGCCACAGAGAGTCAGAGAGCCATCAGGGTCTGGGACTCTTTGGGGAGACTGTGGAGAGGAGTAAAAGGGGAATGGAGCTGCATGCTCTTTGCTCACAGCTCGGCTGGGCTCAGCAGCAGCCACAGTGCAACTCCCAGAAATCCCTGGATGGCTCCCCTAAGCACTTGCAGTTGCAAAGGGAAAGGGGGCAGCTGGGCAAACTCCAGGTCTTGGGCGCTAGGAGCAAAACCCAGGAAAGGAGCTCTGGGTGTGTGTGCAATTCCCACATTCTGTGTTCTCTGGCATGGATTAGCCCATTGTCCTCTGGGGCCAAAAGCACTTGATAGGGGACATAAGAGTTGGAAAATTTTAGCTTAACGTAAATAGTTAATAAGCCTAGCAGGTAATATAATGTTAAAGTTATTGTTTCAGGAACTGCAGATAAGGTCCACCACTCCTGCAAGAGACAGCTGACCTCCAGCCAACAAGTGGAGTCATCCCGGCCTCCAACTGTGTTCCAGGGAGGGACAAAAGACTGCCTGCCCCTGGGAATAGCTAACTGCCCAGGGTGAGAACACTGTAGTTTTTTTAAATCTAATTTTCCCTGAATTTCAAAACCCCTCACTGCACTTTGTTCTCTGTTAAAAAAGGCTGGCTTGGAAGAAAATGTAAGAGGGTCCATCAGGGTATGTACCTGCCGTCTTCTCAGATCACCGACCATCTGAATAAAGTGCCTGTAAAGATTCAATCCCTGTGTCTGCTTATTGGGTTTGGTATGTGACAGGCAGCATGGATGCCAGTTCTTTTCCAGTTTCACTAGGGCAGTTTTGCGGGAAAGCTGGAGGGGATGGAATACCCAGCATACAGTCTGAATTATGTGGCACCGGGTCAGTGGCAGTGGTGCTAAGGACAAAGGAACCCTGGAATGAGAGAACAGAAAGTAAGTCTGTGCTGGGCCAGGGGTGGCTGAGGCAGAGGTAGCTGCTAGAGATGAGGCAAGGTCTCTTGGCCCACAAAGTTGGGGCCAAGAGGAATTCTGAATGTGGATTGGCAGCAACAGGGCAGAGAAAAAGGAAAGCAGAAACCCCACAAGTGTAGCAGTAGAGGGGCAAGAGAGAGAAATGAAGAAAAAAACTCTCAGCACAGGGAAGCAGGGTTCCAATTCTTACCCTGAGACAAGACTCTTCTTCCTCTCCTGTCTGGCATGCCAAATGCTGCCGGTAGAAATCCTGTTCTTTCACAGAGTCCCAAGGAAAGCATCCTGAGAGACCCCTGTGTGGAGAGGTGTGGGGGTAAGGTGAAAAGCCTGCCTCTAGGTGCCCAATGTCTCATTTCTGTCCAACTGGCCTTGATATTCTACAATATCATGGAAGCTGCCATTGTTAATATGTGGACATATGGGCGTGGCTGTGTACCTATAAAACTTCACTAATAGGTATTAGTCAGCTCCAGATTCTGCATGGCTTACACAACAGAAATTTTCTCACAGTTCTGGAGCCCAGAAACCTCAGATCAAGGTGCTGGCAAATTAGGTTCTGTAAGAACTCTCTCTCTGGCTTGTAGAAACTGGGTCCTCAGATAGTCCTTCCTTGGCATGTATACAGAGAGGGAGGGAGTGCTGGTGTTTCTTCCTCTAAGGACACAGTTCCCACTGGACCAGGGACCTACCCTCACAGCCTCATCTAATCCTGATTATTTTTCAAAGGCCACACACCTCCAATATGATCACATTGGGGGGTTAGGGCTCTAACATCAATTTTGAGGGTATACAATTCAGTTTATTATACAGGGCCAGATTTGTATGAAGGGCCATTGTTTGCTGACCTCTATCAAAATATAATCACCTTAACACTAAAAAATCTTATCTCTCTGCCCAATCTGTCCTCTCCATTTATGTGATAGATGCAAGCTCCCAACATTTTGTAATATTTGCTTTTTGAAGAATATCGGCAAAAATCTTTCTGGGTTCCAGGGTTTCAAAGATACTCTACCAAAGAGGTCTTTGCTAATTTTATAATATTTGTAGAATATTTTTTCCATATTTTAAAATATTTTTAATTGAATTTTTTTGGTTTTTTTTTTTTGCAAATTATGATCTTCATAGCATATATAAATCCTGAAATTGGCTTGGAATCCACAGGGGTGGAAAGTAGTAGGTACGTTCTTATAGGAGACATGGCCACAGCTAGAAGGGAAAGTTGGAGCCACTAACAGAACTGGGCGGGATGAAAGTCTGTTGAATAAGACTTGCATTTAGGTGTCTTATGGCTGTTCTTTTTTTTTTTTTTTAAACTATATTTTATTTTATTTTTTTAAAGATTTTATTTATTTATTTTTAGAGAGAGGTGAAGGGAGGGAGAAAGAGCAATGTATGATTGCCTCTCACATGGCCCTCACTGGGGACCTGGCCGGCAACCCAGGCATATGCCCCGACTGGGAATCGAACCGGGACCCTCTGGTTCCCAACCCGTGCTCAATCCACTGAGCTACACCAGCCGGGCTTAACTATATTTTATTGATTATGCTGTTACAATTGTCCCACTCTTCCCCCCCACCCCCTTACCCGCCTTTCCCCACCCTTTAGTTTTGTCCATAGGTCATACACATAAGTCCTTCTGCTCCTGCACTACCTATACTATTCTTAACCTCCCCCTGTCTGTTGTCCACCTACCATTTATGCTATTTATTCTGTGCCCCATTCCCACCCTCTCCCCCTACCACTCCCCTGTTGATATTCCTCCATACCTTATATAACTCCCTTTAACATTTCATACAATAGAGGCTGGGTGGTAATGAACTTCTTGAACTTGACCTTATCTGAGAAGCACTTTATCTGCCCTTCCCTTCTAAATGAAAACTTTGCTGGATAGAGTATTGTACACTTAAAGCTTAACACTTGCAGGGAAGCTGGAGCAGACCCCACCCACCCACGCCCAGGTTCTGTGTCAGTGTCGCTGTCTCTGGGAGTCCTCTCTCTTTGCCCTCGCTGTCATATGTTTCTGGGTCCTTTCTTCAGTGACTCCATATAATCCAAAGCAACTCCATTTTTATCAGAAGCCTCTTTTGTTTCAGCAGGTCTTGCTTCCTGTACTGTTCTTGTGTTAACCATGGTGAATCCAGAGTGCGGCCTAGGCTCTGCTGTTCTTATTTTCTGCTTTCAAGGAGCAAGGGAACCTCTTAAGGCACAATGTATAGTCATACATCCCATAATGATGTTTCGGTCCACGATGGACCACACACATGACGGTGGTCTCACAAGATGACATTACCGCTGAAAAATCCCGATGCCCAGTGAAAACACGGCCCCTGTAATGTCGCAGCACAACACATTACCTACGTGTCTGAGGTGACACTGGTGTAAAAAACCCACTGTCCTGCTGGTTGTATAAAAGTATAGCACGTACAAGTGTGTACAGCACATACTACTTAATGATGAAAACAAGTTACTGTTACTGGTTTATGTACTTACTATGTTATCACTGTTTTAGAGCATACTCTTTCTACTTACAGAAAATAATGTGCTCTCAAACGATATGTGTGCTATGCCGCAGCAACCTCATACATCTTGTGTTTACTACGTCTCTCCGTTGCATCAGTTTCTCGTGCTTGGTTTAGTGTCTTACTGTTTTGCACAGTACCAGGCTGTACAGGCTTGTGTCCCAGGAGCAACAGGCTACCCCACACACCTAGGGGTGTGGTAGGCTAGGCCATCCAGGTTTATGTAAGTGTACTCTACGATGTTCACAGAGTGGCAAAATCACTTAGTGATGTGTTTCTCAGAACGTTATCCCCATTATAAAGTAGTACCTGACTACAAATACTGATGTGGTAACTTGTCCCTCAGAGCTTAATTATAATTTTCCAGATGTACTTTTAGAAATGTTATGGTTTTCTAAGTCTTCTTAAAAACATTAAGAAGAAAAAATTAATAATTCTGTTTCTTTCAGAAAACACCATTTTCAAATAAATTTATATTGCCCAAGAGATAACATGAGAGTGTGGAATGTTACTTACTAAGAAGGAATTCAGTGGTATGAAGGGCTATTGTTCACTTCTGTGATATATTATTTCTCAACCTATGAAAATGACACTTAGGCTCAAAATTCCAATTCATAGTTGCCAGCAAACACAACAGAAAATCATATTTGACTGTAAGGTAAGAAAAGAACTTTCAATAATGAGTCAAAATTGTTAGCCATTTTACCAATGAAAATCATCTGGGAAGAATTACTAACAGTGTTGGAATGTAAAGAAATATTGTGCTGAGTGCCAGAAGATCAGGGTCTTTCATTAATTTCTCCCATCAGGTTTGGGTCTTGAAGAAATCTTGATCCTCTCACTTATTGGCCCCAATTTCCTTATCTCTGAAACACAGTAGAGGAAGCTGAAGTAGATAATGTCCACATTTCATTTTGTTTCTGAAATAACGTGTTACTCAGTGGCAAGAACATGAACCCTGGATTCCAACAGACCTAGACTAGAATTTTTGCTGGAGAGAATTGAACAATGCATTTAATTTCTCTAAGCCTCAGTTTATACTTTCAAGAATGGAGAAAATACCCATCTGCCAGACTACAAGGATTAAGGATGAGCGTTAAGATGATAATGCATGCAAAGCACCTATGACTGTGCCAGCCTATGGTAGGCTGGGGGTAGGGGTAGGGATGGGAGAGGGGAATTCAAGATGAGCCTGGAAGTATTACCAAAAAAAAAGTGTTAAAAAAATGACTCAGGTTGAAAAGACACAGATGTCAACCTGCCAGCGGACAGCTGGAGCAATTGGAACAACAACAACAAAAAACCAAACAAATAAGAAAAAACAACAATAGTTCTGAATTAGAATCCATGGAATAAAGTGAACATCCATGAGTTCATACCAACATAAATCAGTAACTTAATAAATAAATGTTTTGGAGGAGAAGGGATAGCACTTCTGTACAGAAGAATTTCAAGTAATAAATGCAGAAGGAATGAGGGAAATTGAAATTAAGATCAGAATACTATATTTATAATTGGTGGAGAGATCCACCAACAGATGCTGAGATTACTGAGTGAAGTTTGAGGAGGAAATAATATATTTGTTAGTTTAAAATGATCTCCTTCAATTTATTTACGAATTAAAAAGGGAAAAACAGTTCCTTTACAGTGTAGAGGCCCAACAGACACCATCTTAGTTAAGCAATCAAAGTTAACATCACCAGTAATAAGACACTAACATCTTGCAGACCCTGATATGACACACTGAGAAGTGATGACACATCACTTCTGAGTGTACTTGTAACCTCAGTCTAATGGTGAGGTGGATAAAAAAGGGGTTCTAAGGAAAGCAGCCGCACAGGGTGATCCGATCATACATTCCTAACTGGGCAGGTCATGGTGTATAGCCACGCACCAAACACGCAACTTCTTTACTGAAAGTCTTATCCCTTTGCCTTAAGCGAGTCTCGTCTATGGTTTGTGCACATCTCAGTTAACACATTTGAAATGCCCCCTTTCAGTTCCCTCAAGAGGGCTCATTGTCTTTTCCCCCCTTATTGAATTTATTGGGTTGACACTGGTTAACAAAATTATATAGGTTTCAGGTGCACAGTTCTACAACATATCACCTGTGCACTACACTGTGCTCACCACCCAAGTCAAGTTTCTGTACATCACTATTAATCCCCCCATGCCCTCTTTTACCTCCCTGAACGCCCCCTTCCCCCAGCAAACAACACTGCTGTCCGTGTCCATTAGTTTATTCTCTTTTATTATTATTATTATTTTATTATTATTTTTTTTTGCTCAATCCCTCCACTCCCAGTCTCCTCCCTTCCAGTCAGGAGAGCTCATAATCTGAACTACCCTGTAATCTGACCCCCACTTTGTTTCCTCCCACTTCCATG
Organism: Micronycteris hirsuta; assembly: GCA_004026765.1. Classification (NCBI taxonomy): domain Eukaryota; kingdom Metazoa; phylum Chordata; class Mammalia; order Chiroptera; family Phyllostomidae; genus Micronycteris; species Micronycteris hirsuta. Next base: position 49,907 of record PVJI01002676.1, on the reverse strand, counting down.
TAATCTTCCTCACATTCCTTCCTTAAAGGCAAATGCATGAAAAGTAGCGGAAAAGTATTATTCTAGGAAGCATTTATCTCAATCTACTGAAATCTTGGTTTCAGGTGTATCCTCTGTTGGGCTCAAATACATTTTTATAAAAATTCTCTGCAGGTTTAAACATGTTTTTGTCAACAATGAGAAAAAATCAGTCCAACTCAAACTGAGGGACAATGTACAAAAAGCTGACCTGTCCTTTTCAAAAATGTCAAGATTACAAAAGACAAGGAAAGAACTAGGAACTGGCAGAGATTAAAGGAGAATAAAGAGATATGGCAGAAAAATGTCATGTGGGATTCTGGTTAGAATCCTGGAACAGAAAAAGGAAAAACTGGTGAAATCCAAATATAAACCACGGTTTGATCAACAGTATTGCACCAATGCTAATTTCTTAGTTTATAATTATACTGTGATATAATAGCATGATGTGCATAGTTTATCATTATACTATGGTCATGCAAGTTATTAACTCTATTGGAAGCTGAGGAAAGGGTATATGAAAAATCTGTACTATTTTTGCAGCTTTTCTGTAAGTTTAAAATTATTTCAAAATAAAAAAAATATTGGTATGAGTGAGAGACAAGTCTGTATCATTTTTCTATGTCTTCCCAAAGAAATGCATCAGTGAAACATGCCTGGCCATTGCTCATGCTGATGGCGAATATCATGAGTGTCTATGTGACAGACTTAGCCCCAAATATCTGTGCTATTTAACTACTTCATTCATGCCTCAGAGGCCTTGGAGGCTCTTGAAATGACTTTTAGTGTGATGGGCTTAAAGGAATATTAATTGGGGGGTAGTTTTCCTCAATCTTGGTGTTTCCTTCCATAGGAAGGGAACTCTATTAGTGTAACTACTAACTCTCTTGACTTCTCTATTCCCTCTTCTCCAAGGGAGATGGAGTGACATCTGATTGGTAAATCTGGGAAGAATAAACTGGGCACACATTGGTCATCCCCTTTTCCTTCTTGGGAGTGAGTAGCTTATAGCAAACAGGTGTTCTGCTCTGCTCCTCAGGGTAAGAAACTTCTTCAATCTGGCCTTGTCTTTAGGCAAACCAACTAATTTTAAGATGCTAATTTGGAACCCCCTTTCGTTTTCACCTCAATGTTATTCCCTCCAATCTAGTCTTTCTTACTAATGACGGTGACATTTTTGGCCTCATCTTCCTTGTTCCTTGTTTTGTTTCTTAATTTTCTCAGTACCTGGGTAAGAAAAAAGACTCATAGACACTGGGCATTCTCTAGACTGCACAGGTTCCATTTGCTCTAGTTTGCACAGTGTCTTAGAATTTCATTCTGTGGTGGTGATTCTCTGTGGGGTTAGGAAGTATTTTCTAACTAATCTTCTATTCCAAACAGTCTCTGGACTTTGAGAATCACAAACGATAACCACTTAACACTGTTTTTGCTGGGTGAGTTGAGCTGTATCGGGTCAGAAAAAGGATGTGCACCACTGTGCCCACCACGTCCCTATCTGTGTACATGCAATTTTGGTCCATCCTAGAAAGTGTGGGGTACAGTTCTATTATGACCTTCTTGCTATACACATGCTTCTAAAGTAAGTTTCTTCCCTAGTTTTCTCACTTCATTCTCTGCCCCAATGGTCAATTAAAACAGAGGCATAAAGCACGTGTTTTCTCTTTATGGATAATCCTCTTTATGGATTATCATGCATTTATCTTTTTCCAGTAGTTTTCTTTGCCTCTGCTCTCTGCACTGATACAGAGATGGAAATTTCCAAACAAAGCCTTTAATGGTCCATTATGTTTCACCCATGTTATGTAATTTAGTTTTAAAGTCACACTTCCACGGCAAACCGCTACTTGTGTGAATGCCTGTCTTGGGAGTGAGACTAATCTTCCTCTCCTCGAAAAACAACCAACACTTACTGCACCAGAGTTATGATTATATCACAATAAATATTCTATGCAGGACTAGCAACAGCTCCTCAAAGACAAATGCTTGGAAACAGGTCATTGGAATGAGCTATATGCATTTTCACTGAACTTTCAAAGAAAGTACAAGAACAAAGATCTCCAATCAGTTCCCATGTACTTTCCTTTTCCTCAAAGAACACCATGTGAAGAATTTTGACAGTTTCTGCATTGTAATAGGAAGATCTCAGGAAGAAAAGGCTTATCTCTAAATGTGCCTTATGGCTGCCATCGTGGGCAGCACTTATCAGGCACAAAAAGAGGAGAAGAGCTGGAAGGTAGTTTTTTTTCTGGACAGTTTTGTGTCCTGGCTCTTAACTACTTTGCCTTTGCCACGGATGTGAATATTTTATTTTTTTAAAGATTTTATTTATTTATTTTTAGAGAGAGGGGAAGGAATGGAGACAGAGAGGGAGAGAAACAGCAATGTATGGTTGCCTCTCACATGGCCCTCACTGGGGACCTGGCCCGCAACCCAGGCATGTGCTCTGACTGGGAATTGAACCGGGACCCTCTGGTTCCCAGCCCACGCTCAATCCACTGAGCTACACCAGCCAGGGAAAGATGTGAATATTTTAAAAGCCAGAGAAACCCCCTCCATTTGAACTGCAGATGGCTACAAGAACCAAACAAGAATGCTAACAACTAATTTTTAAAAGTCCCTCCTCCCAAAAAAGTGAATTACCAAGTTCTGCACGGCATGTCTATACTGAGGCTAAGCTATGAGCCCACTGCTGCCTAACTGGTAGACCAGAAATTGAGAGGAATTTTAAGGAGTTGCAATGACCCTTAAGAGTAAAAATAAAGGTATCTGTAAAAACCACAGCCGCAACAACAAAACAGACATGAAACAAGATTCCACAAGAACATTCTCTTTCCTCATAGTAGGGATGTGCTGATTTCATTATCCAGAAGCCTTTGATTACCCTTTCCCAAAGTTTCTTTTGTTGTTGAGTTTAATTTTCAAGGCTGTTAACCACTGATGCCAACTTAATTATAGCAAGCAAACAACCAAGCCATAATGTATGATGCCAATTGTTAGTTTTACTTCAGTTTCACATTAGATTTGGACTTCTCTGCTCATTTATAACTTTCTGAGCTAGAAAGGTTTCTCCAGTCACTTGCTTTTCCTCTGCTGGTGTCTTTGTCCCCCAGTTTGCCACAGGAGTTGAGGGAATAGATATTCATGACTTATTATCTCAGCATTAACAATGTCCTTCAATGATTTGTAAAAGCATTCTTGCGTTTTTAACCTTGAAGTCTATCAGATTATTGTTCTGAAATGGTAAGATTACCATAGCGGAGCACGAAGATTCATAATCAGTTTCTTGCATACAAATTCATCCAAATGTAGGAAAAATCGAGTTCTAGGTGGCATAATGGCTCCAGATGGGATGAGCTGAGAATATCTAAGCATTTAACCCAAAGCACCCTTGTATTTGTCACCATGAACATGGAGTTCTTGTCTATAGAAAATATCCTCCCACTAAAATGTAGCTGTGCTCACGTCTTCGTGTTGGGCGAACGAAAATTGTAGAATGTCATGCACATCTTGAACTAAACTTCAGGGCATCACTGGCTCATGTATGTGTTGCTTTCTGTTTCCAAACTGTGACCATGATTCGTGATGAAGCATTCAGTGTTTGCTTTAGGCAAAAGGGCGGGGAATGTTCAGGACAGCAAATCATTCCTGCTCTTTCTCTAGGGGTCCCTGGAAGAACTGTGCTGGAAATTTTCCAGCTTTGTGCAGGGATTTCTCGAAAGGTGATTTAGCAGATGCTCTCAGTTGGCTGCCCTGTAGCCACCCGTGAGACAATGTTCTGACCAATCAAAGACAAGCAGAATTCTCTTGGGAGAGAGCCTTTGTTTCCTCATTAAAAGAAAAGCTGAAGAGAAAAGCTCCCTGGTGCTGTCCCTTCTGTTTAACTTGAATATAATTAGCTACTTTGTGACCAAGAGGCAATAGGCTTCCACACAAAAAGCCCACATGCTTAGGAAAGTGAGTAGGAAAATGGAGAAAGCCTATGTTTTTTGATGACATCACTGAGCTGTGAGGATAACCCCAAGATCACCTGCTTCTGGACTATCTTGTCAAGTAAATAATAAATGTCTTTATGGTTTAAGTCCTTGTTACTTGCAGTAAAAATGCTCTTAAGCAACAGAGAAAGCGGGGCCTATGGTGGAGGCCAGAACAGAAAGGAATTGGGCAGCTGGTGAATACCTTTTGAAGCTCTGCCCCATGGACTAAGGAAGGGGATAGACCACATGCTCCTTGATGCCCAGAGGCCACTGCAGGCAGAGCTCCTTTGGCTTCAACATGATACCAGCACCCAGTTTTAGGGCAATGATATCAATGGTATTCAGTAAACAGGGAAAGTATACAAGCAATGAGTTGGAGTCTTGCAGTCCAGTAAAACAGTGTAAGTGCATGACAGATAGCAGGAGAGCAAAAACATAGTCTCTCCCCACCCCTACTTCCCTCTGTGGTTTAATTAGCCCAAACTGAACTCTCTAGAAATGCAAGACATTGGCCAGCTGAAAGTCTGGATTGCCTCTCTGTTATGGAACATAACCACTTGCATGTTTAACTTGCATCTCCTGTGTGGCAGAGGCCTGGAGGGCAGAGCTTTGCTGGGAGAGTATAACTATGTGGGGGGATTTCCTTTCTTCTTAAGGGAATTCATGACCAAGACAGTTCTGAATACCTTAAACCGTCAGCTGATAGGACAGGCTGGGGGGGCAGGTGACCTGTTCCCCAGCTGACTGGATTACCAAGTTAGCTTGTTGTGTGTGGGTTTCCAGAAAACACTCCTCTTCAAAAGCACAGCCAGGCCACCTTGAAAGCAAGCTGACAAACTAGAAAAGTTGGGTGGTTTACACTTCAGAGCTGTTCTTTAAATGACAGTTGTTGCTAACAGGGATTAGTTGGTATTTGTGGTTTAACTAAAGGGTAAGTTTAAGGTATATTAAACTTACATTTATTTTCTTTCTTCTTATACTAGAGATTTAAGCTCCCTAATTTCTGATATATTTTTAAATTGCTGACAAATATGTTTTAGCTTGAAACTTTATTTCTTCAAGTATATTCCTTCAGCCAATTTTTATTGAGAGTCTGCATACCAACAAGGGGGTGATCGTGTGCGCATGCACGTGGGAAAGAGAAGGGAGGAAGTAAAAAGAAAGGGGAGAGAGATTGAGAGGAGAGACAGACAGATGGGCCTATGCCCTTTCAAGAGTCGGTATACAGAAATGAAAACCATGAATGAACTCTGGTGAACAAACCTATAGTTTGATTTCATCAGGAAAAGACTCTCTAAAACACTGAAAGAACTGGGGCCAGCAAAATGCTGGCTGGAGAACACTGAGCAGGTAGAACCATCAGAACATCCTTTCATTATCCTGTTGTCACCTGCACCAGGAGGGGCGAGTCTAGCGGTGCCTCTCCCATCCAATACTAACCAGGCCCAACCCTGCTTAGCTTCCGAGATCAGACGCCATCGGGCGCATTCAGGTGGTATGGCTGTAGACACAATGCCTCTCAATAGGCACAGGTACGCAGCACCTCCAGGTGCCTTTTACTCAGAGATCTGGGTTTCACAAGGGTTATTCTAGTCTCTTTAGATTTTAACTCACTTTTAGGTAAAACCGCTGCTTCTGACTTGCTTTATCCTTCTTTTCCTTCTAACCACCAGCGGCAAGCTGAGTAAAATGTTGTTCTGCCATTCAAAAAAGTTAGTTAACACAGTATTACTCCCAGGTGTGTCTCCTCCCGCTTTCTGCCTTTCCCTCTTAAGGCAGGGAGAGAACTGATAGAAAAAAATTGGGGCTCACTTTGAATCCAAGGTCCCTTTGCACTACTAATTTGGATGTTTTCACCAGGTGGAAAATTAGTCAACCTGCCTAACCTTATTATTTCTCAATAGATTCTCTGAAAAAGACCTAGAGACACAAGCAGTTTGCTAGATTTTGCATTAGCAATAAAACAATGTGAAAAACCCATCGCCCAGCATCACATAGTACACCTGCTTCCGCTGATGCTCTTTGAAGAAGCCTCAGCAGGGGGCAAGAGGACTGCTCTGCACATTCTTATTCACGCTGAGTACTTCATGCACGACTACGGAGGGCTGAGCGCGCGCCTGGCGCCACCTGCCTCTGGCACTGTCTCCAGGCGTCCCTCTGCTCTCCTGAACAAGCCCAAGAAATAGGAAAACATAAAAAGCTATTGTCCATGTCCAGTGAGAAATGAAATGCACTGGACCAAGTCTCACAACATCCTTAAAATAATACAACACTTCATCACTTTTGTATCTAGATTCCTCTCTCGATTTGCAAAGTTATAAAGCTCAAATCAACATCTTGAAACATCATGGCTTTCTCTATGTAAACTCTTTAAAAAAAAAGCAATTTATTACTAACTCTCTGTGGTTTCACCTTATTTAAAGCACTTCAGTTCATCTCCTGGTTTGCTTTGAACTAGTGGAGGCAATCAGGAGATTGGAAGCAATTTATTTAAAAGAGAACATGCCCCAGAGCAGTGATTTTCAACCATTTCATCTCATGGCACACATAAACAATCACTAAAACTCTGTGGTACACCAAAAATATGTTATATATTTTGCCAATTAGACAATAATATAAGTATAATTTTTATTCATTCACCACAAACGGCTATTGTTGTGTTGGCTGTTGTCACTTTTACTTGGAAATCTAAGGGAAAAGAGGTCAGTGCCCCTGACTAAATAGTCAGGTATTGCATGTTTTAACAATTTTTTTGTGGCAGGCTCTGGTCTGTGAAAACAGTTTGTGAATCACAATGCAGCCACAACACACAGTTTACCGCGGAGAGCAAGAATAAATGGCATAGATCATAAGTCTTTTGTTTAGTTGCAAGCTGATTCGTCACAGATTTGATTGAGATGCCTAAGTTATGGATATGGCCTTTTGTGGAGTGCACAGGAAAGAAACACTCTGTCTTTTACTTGCAACTGCCCTCCTGCTGAAATATAACCCCTTTACCACAGTGAAAACTACAAAGCAAGGAAGAATCCAGCTTAGTTTTTAAGAAGAGAATAACAAAGAAAAGAGATTTCCTTCTTTTAGAGGAGTAGAGAGTTCTGCCTACATAAAGGGTATAATCAAGTGTTTGGTTTGGGGAAAAAAAGGCTAGATTTATGCCTATGCACTGAGTACTCATTGTGAATGATCAACTTGTGCCAGAGTCGTGTCTCCTTAACAAAAATCTCTCCCAGAATACTTCTCAACCTGTTCTAACCCCAAGCTTTCTCAAGGGAAGAAAGAATGAAGTGATCATGATGTTTAAGCCCTTAGGAAAGAAAACCCCTTTCTGCTCCACAGTATTCTCACGGTAAAGTTATAAATTAAGCTTCCTCCTAGAATAAGAGGTGCATGATTCATTTTTTACTGCCAATATTACTTTGTATTGGTTTCAGGTATACAGCATAGTGGTTAGATAATCATATACCTCACAACGTGTTCCCCCAGTATTTCCAGTACCTGCCTGACACCGTAGTTATTACAATATTACTATGTCCCCTGTGCTGTGCTTTACATCCCACTGACTAATGTGTAACTACAAACTTGTACTTATTAGCCCCTTCACCTCTGTCACCCAGGCCCTCGACCCCTCCCTCTGGCAACCATCAGTCCACTCTTCGCATCTATGAGTCTGTTTCAATATTGTTTATTCCTTTATTTTTTCTTTATAGCCCACACATGAGTGACATCATGCAGTATCTGTCTGTCTCGGACTGACTGATTTCACGGAGTACAACACCGTCTAGGTCCACCTATGCTGCCACAAACAGTAAAATTCCATTTCTTTTTATGGCCAAGTAATATTCCATTGTAGTATATATGTATCACTGCTTTTTTATCCACTCATCTACTGATGGGCACTTGTGTTGTTTCTATATCTTGGCTATTGTAAATGGTTCTTGAAGGCTGTGGCCTATGGATGAGGCCAGATGTTGGGATGGGCAGCTGGGATCACTGGTAAGAGTTTCAGGAATCAGGACTGACCCATCCAGGTACCCAAGGATTCTTGTGGTTCAAATAAACCAACTCCAGATCCCTTCATTGAAAAGCACATCCACTCTTTCATGGATGGCAGTGGACAGAGAGGTAATGGATGGGAAGCGCAGTGCTTGGCACTAAGCAGATGCTCGATTAACATAAATTTCATTCAGCTCACTGGAATGACCTGCTCTTGGCACAGGCTTTTAGTTCAGCTCAACAAATTGACTAATTAGTCAATAAAGTTCCAAGGTTCACAGCATGCCCCATGTCACCCCACTCTATAATTCAAGGATTTGCCAAACCTGAGTTTTCCTCTTCAGATCCCCACACAAGCAAAAGGAAAGATGTAGCTGAATATAGGAAGTGAAATGGACGAACCTTGGAAATGTTAAGTGAAAGAAGCCAGTCACAAAGGCCACACATTATGTGATTCCATTAATAGGAAATGCCCAGGACAGGCAAATCCACAGAGACAGAAGTAGATTAGTGGTTCCCAAATTAGTGACTGCTAACAGGTACAGGGCTTCTTCTTGGGCTAAAGAAAATGTTCTGGAATTAGAAATATATCTGCAATTTAATTATATTCACAACTTTGAATATATTAAAAACCACTGAATGTATACTTTAAAAGGGTGAATTTTACACATATAAATTATATCTAAATAAAATTTCTATTAAAAATAAAAGAAAAATATATAGAATATCATTATAATGATCAGGAAAAAATCCTGAGGAAGGAAAAGGGTTTGAATTTCAGTCCCACTGTCTGTGTGGTCTTGAGCAAATCACTGAACCTCTCTGCATCTCAGATTCACCAAGTGTCAGGTGAGCATATTATCTTACTGGGAACCTTCTAGGCTAACTATAAGGAATTAAAGGTTGAATTCAAGGACTCCTTCAGTCCGAGAAATGAAGTAGTATGCAAAGTAACTTAGGTGAAGCTATCTGGCCCTGGCTTCCACGGCAGGTGTGGATAGTGGATGAAGCAGCTCCTGGTGAGATTTCTGGCAGGTTTCCCTTTTTAGGATTAACTCGTTAAGACGGTTATTTCTCACTGTCTTTCTCTATCTCACAAGAAAACAGATGGCCTGCTTCTACATTTTATAGGAGAGGAAGCTAAGCCCCTGGGACCTTAAGTAACCTCTTCAAAGTTACCAAGCATGGGAAGCAGGGAACACGAGTGTTTTTTTCCCTAATGAAGCTGAATAGCCCTTCCGTTTGACAACGAAAAACAGGACTTGGGTTGTTGAATCCTTCCACAGAGTGTGCTAATAAACCTTTTAGCACAACCTGGTTTGTTAGAACTTAAATCAGCCAACCTTTCCAGAAGTATGAAAGAAAAAAAACAAAACAAACCAAAAAAAAAAAAAAAAAAAAAAGGAGAGGCAGGGAGGGAGAGAGAGAGACAGAGGAAGCAGACTGTAGATTTCAGATCTTTTTGTTTCAGGAATATGTAAGGGAAGCAGATTTCCTTTGCAAAGTTCAAAGGAGACGGTGTTTTGTTTCCATACTTCATTTCGTTTTTCACTTGGGAAGAAGTCCTAGCTTTGAAGCCTCTCTCTGTTTAAACTCATTAGGAAAACCATCAATGAGGGAAGCTTTCATGAAACTGTAGTGGGAGGAATTCGTGTTAGGGGAGAGTCGGATCAGTCTGCAAACGGTTCATCTATGGAGATGCGAGGTCATCTTCGGCTGCTGGTTCAGCTGGAACGTTAACAAATGCTCCACTTACTGAAGAGGCCAAGAGACCAAAGCCATTTGAGGTTCACCCTCCAAACCCTTCCTCAGAAGCCAGCTATGCCCTCCACATGAAAGATGGATGCTTCTACAAAATGAAGCGAGCAAACTAATAGGAGAGTGTCTTGCCCCGAAGAGAAAGGTGCTGGGTCCCGCCAGAAAGGAAGCAGTGATATTGACGTTCACTGCACAGAATCTCTTCCTGTGTAATTCACAGCTTTATTGAAGTTGACATGGAAACCTTTTTGGCAGGGCCGATGTTAACACTCACGGATATCTTTCCTGACGTCTGACTCTTTTTACTTTAAAGTTCTTAAACCTGTTGAAGTCTTGGCAAAGTTGAAATATGGCAAATTTTTATTTTCGTTTTTACTTTATTCTTAGAGCACAGTCTAAGTGAGCTGGCAGGAGAGCACTGGGAGGACAAGAACTGACACGGGGCAGACGGGGGATCCTGGAAGATTAACAGATATGAAGGGAATCCTAAAGAAGTTGTTCTGGAACAAGAAGATGTTAGAAACGTCTTCATGCCTAAAATATAACAGGGATAAGTAAACATTTTGAACATCTGCAACGAAGGGGGACTTAATTTCATTTTTCTTACAAGAATTACATAAGCGTATGCGAATATATACAGACGGCCAGCCCTAACTTAGAATGGTTCAACTTAGGGTGTTTTTTGTTTGTTTGTTTGTTTTACTTTTGATGGCACAAAAGCAATACCCATTCTGTAGAAGCCAAGTAGCTAAGCTATGATGTTTGGTAGGTGAGGTGCATTAAATGCATTTTCAACTTAACAATATTTTTAAATTACAGTGGGTTAATCAGAACACAACCCCACCGTAAGTGGAAGAGCATCTGTACAGGCACAAATGCAAAAATATGCACACCAACCCAGGCATGCTGTGTGTGCATGTGCACACCTTAAAGGAAAGAATCCCGGTGTAAACGGACTATGGGATAATATTGATGAGCAGAACTGGCACTTCTGCCTGCCAAGCCCACCCCAATGACAAAATACTGCCTAATATATATTTTTGAATTTATTGGGATGACAGGTTAACAAAATTATACAGGTTTCAGGTGCATGACTTTATAACACATCATCTGTACACTGTATTGTGTTCACCATCCCAAGCCAAGCCTCCCTCCACCACTCTTTATCCCCCATCCCCTCCTCCCTCTCACAGCCCCACCCAAGAGTTCTTTGTATACTTTTGCTCAGTTCCTCTACCCAGCGTCCACCTCCAAAAGCAGTCAGTTTGTTCTCTATGAATCTGTTAGACCCTAATATTTTAAATTCTGATGAAATTAAGCAGAGCATAGACTTAAGAAAACATAAGCCATGGCTAGCTTTCCATTTATTTCTACTGAGTGGATGACTGATTATTTTAGGGACATCAAGTTCTCACTTGCTGTCCCTTATTTAGCTCATAAGAAAATAGGGCATAAAATTAACCTATTTGAGGCATGGAGCCATCACTGTTCAACTTAAGGCGCAACTAACTAATCCAAAAGGAAAGTCACCATTGCTTATAAAGCCATAATGCAGAGGCAACATGGCATATAAATCAGTAACTATTGTACTGCAAAACAGACAAATAGATTAATGCATGTTGCAAAGGATGGGTAAAGAGATCGATTAGGTTACTGATTCAGACCATGAACTTTCTCTCAATATACTGCATTTAACTTTTAAATAAGGTTTAGGAGAACCTGTAACATTTTGCTTACTGACAGAGCTATATTTTACTAAGGGCAGAAATTGGCTAGTCTATAAAAATTAAATTATTCCCCTTTCACTGTATCTAGTCAAGAGGAAACACTCTAATTACAAGACTACACTGTCAAACAAATGCAAATTTTCATTCTTTACACCCTGGTTTGAAAAATTCAAGTGGGATGGGGGCACTTCTATTAAATGCAAATCAATATTTGAAATATTTTTCAGAGTGCAGTGAAAAGCAAGAGCAAAAGAAATATCACTATCAAGGGCTCTGGTAAGTAGTTGTGAACTCATGAAGTGCAGAGCTAGTGAGAACAAGTCATTCCTTATGTAATCACTTAAATATCAGTTAGTAAGGACAATGGAAGAGGCAGAACCAAAGGACCCCTTCCCCACGGCTGTGCCTATTGCTGGAGAAATGGCCAAGTGGGTAAAGAGCAGTAGAAAATAAATATCTCAGCACCTGATAGGAATGCCACTCCAGGGAACAGGTAAAGGTTAATTTTAAATGTACTTCCCAACTGAAAATTAAATGTACTTGCCTCAAAACCCAAAGAGCTGAGTTTGCAGACTTTAATCCAGAAAGGACTAACTGAAGGCCTGGGCATATTGCATCGCTGGTATTTTTTGGAAAGAGAATGTCTTTCATTACTGCTTAATGTCAAACTTGCTTGGTTTATTAAAATCTCTTAGTCCATTTACAACTCTGGCTTTTCTATAGTACTTATGAAAAATGCCAGTCCACAGAGCACTCAAACTAAAAATCCTCTAGTGGGTTCTCATATTCTTTCAATAACCACTCTGTGGCCTATTCACTCAGCTTATTCACTGAGTCCATTCAGGTGAATTTGGCACACATGAAAATTGTCCGAGTCTTTAGCACTTTGCCTGGATTATCTTTTCAGGCAAATCTGACAGCGTATTTTACTATATGAGGCACTGGCCGAGGAAGCAGGTGCCCTTTATTAACAGCTGGCTGGTGGATCAGACATCCAACTCTTCTGACGCTTGTTTTCATCCTCTGCAACAATTAAAGGAGGGTTCAGATCAGCAGTGCGCAACTTAGTGACATCCCAGAGTCACTCGGGGAGTTTTAAGAGACCAGAGTCACCTGTGGAACTTATAAAAGACCCATGGTCAGGTATACCACAGCTTAGGGACCTGGCTTCTAGTGGGGGAGGATGAAGGAGGGGAGACCCAGACATGTGGGTTTGAACAAAACTCCTAGGAAGATTCCTCCTTGTGCCCTTAACCGGGAGTCACCTTGCCCTTTCAGCTCTAACCCACGAAGATTCTCAGAACAATGTGTTACTGATCACACAAACAAAAATCCTGACTTTGGTTCCTAATAGTATCATTTAACAGGCATTGCTCTCTCCGGAGCGGAGAAGTTGACCCTGAAGAAGAATTAAATTCTGGTGGGTTGTGGCCTCAAAAGGGGACTCCCAGATTGCTGGGGATATGCGCTTAGAGCCACTGCCTGGAGGAAAGAGCCGGAGGCACAGGGCACACATCGAAAGGGCGCTCTTGTTACCGTGATGATTGTACTGCCCTGCGGTCACTTCACCCTCAGTTCCCGGTTGGCTCTCCATTGCAACCAGTAAGAGAAGGGTTAATAGTCACTTTCATTGATTGGTCTCGAACAATTACATGCCAATGAAAATGAAGTGCTTTCAACTATCAACTCCTCCTGCCCCACAACACCTTTTGATGCAGGAACGCACATTTGGCTGCTTTCTATTGATTGCCCTGTTTCCATGTGCACAGGATGTGCACTCTTCCCCCAGAACTGGTTTTCCCTTTGCACCCATCAACTGTTTCTCAGACTTCACAATAAAGACTACCTTATCACTTCAGTCTCTGGCTACCCCTTAGCCTAGGACATATGGCCAGAGGGACATATGGCCAGAGGAACCTGATTTATTTTTTTATTTTTTATTTTTTTAAAGATTTTATTTATTTTTAGAGAGAGGGGAAGGGAGGGAGAAAGAGAGGGAGAGAAACAGCAATGTGTGGTTGCCTCTCACATGGCCCTCATTGGGGACCTGGCCTGCAACCCAGGCATGTGCCCTGACTGGGAATTGAACCGAGACCCTTTGGTTCCCAGCCTGCGCTGGATCCACTGAGCTACACCAGCCAGGGCAGAGGAACCTGGTTTAGAGACAAGGTGCTCACCTTGACCAAGCTAATAGCAACTTTAGGCCAGGCACTTATGACCGTCTACACTAAAATTTTTCATGGATAAGATGGTGTTTTAATGTCTGCTCTGCCTTTTTTACAGTGGAGTCTGGAGAAGAGAATGAAGCAGACAAAACATAGCACTTTGAAAATGAAGTGTGCGGTATTTATCTTAGGTATACTTTTAGAGAGGAAGGAATGTCTCTCAGAAAAAGGACACCTCTTCTCGCTGGAATTTGGTTCAAACCTTTCTCTCACCATATCTCCACCATACCCCAGGTTATAAAACATGATACCAAGGTAAGCAGTGGCCTCCAGATTCTGAAGAAGTTCCTAATGGGTCCACGGTACAGCACCCCTTTTCTTGTCTGGCTCTAATCTACTGCCTGGAAGAAAGCTGCAAATATTCTAAAGTAACAAAGTGTTCAGAATGGCTCACAGCAGTCCCTTTGGTAGAGGGCAGTGTATTTTTGCTCAGGAACAATGCTCAGGAAGCAAACGTGTAGAAAAGAAAGAACTTGCCAAAACCAACTATATCAATCTTGACTAAAGAATCATCACTGAGTTTTGTTTTGTTTTACTTTTTCAAGAGCCATATCCCATATGGCAAACAACGTGTGTTGCTTATCTTGGGACAGGTTATTCTTGACAGCAATTACACTTCAGATTTCCCAGAAAAGGGACTTTGGTGGCAAGAACCCACACCCAGGCTGGTAAGGACCAACAGAGAGCAGGCTTTAAAACCACACACACACCTCATTGTAGCGCACCATGGAGACATGTGCTCCTCAGGTAACTGTAGTTAGCAACAAGGCATCCCCGGGCCCTCCTCCGAGGAGAAACTACCTTCCCAAGGAGCTGGCTTCAGACCCACAGCCCTTGCTTTAATTTGTCAGGGTTAAGGAGGTCCTTTAGCAGTTCGTGAGGTCCCTTCACCGTGCTCTGTGGGCAGTGCAGCTCAGCAAACTGAAGAGGGGCAGGGCTTTGGTTCAGTCAGTATTCGCCACATGATGCCATTTCCCACTTAGTCAATATTCTTAAAATGGAAAATTCTGTTTATGGGTTTGACCTTAGAATCGAAACTACAGTTTCCCTATTTTCCCCAAATTCCAGTTGCTCTTTTAGGGGCTTTGATGTCTGATAACAATGTTGGTAGGGGCTGCGGAGTTCCACCTCAGTGAGAGAGGCTGGTCAGCTGCAGTGAATAAGGAGGTTCGCTCTCAGGAGACCCCCTTCTCCCCTTGCATAAGGCCGAGGCCCTCTCATCAGCCAGCCAGCCAGCCAGCCACTGAGCCTGTGGCACTGGGAACCACATTCCTTTGAAAGATCTTGGCAATTTGTGCCTGGAATGTGATGCATTAGTTCTAAAATTAAATAAAGATCCTGTAGTGTTCTTTAAAGAAATATAGCGTGGCTCTATGACAAAACCCATTTTTTCAAGCTCTGACCTCTGCGAACTTCAACTAGCTTCCTATTTTAGGCTGACACTGCTCACAGGGCACGGTCCAGTTGTCCAAGCAGAACTGGTTATCTGTATATTTTCCAGCCTCCTGATCAGCTTTTAGCAGAGGGAGGTGAGAGGAGTAAATAAAAAGAGAGACACTCATTAAATGTACTTTCTGCCTGAGTCCCTTGAGGGGAAGCCCTGGTAATTAAGTCTGATGAGATTAAAGTAACTTGGAACTCTTCGTTTTCCCAGCATTGCAAAAGTAAATCTGTGATAACCAGTGTGTATGCATTAAATGAAAGTCACTTCCCTTCCTGTCATTGAATGGTTCCCTCACTTCCACCCGCGACCCAGGCTTCAGAGGAGACAGAGAAGGTTGCTGGACTCTTACCCGCACTTTGCTCCATCACTTCTTTCTGGCACATGTCCTGAACGTTCACCGTGCAATTCACGATGAATTCCGGGGAGGAGCAGTCGTTGTTCAACTGGAACTCTTCACACTGGTAACACTGGATTTGCAGCGCAAAGCCTGCGGGACAGAGGCAGCGGGGTTCAGATTCAGGCCCTACAAAGACCACCGGGGATACCAGGGATACCACGACCCCTGGCACTGATCCAGCCGCTGGGGTGCGGGCGCTCCGCGCCGTTAGCGTTTCCGAGTGAGGCCACTGTGGCGCTGAGGCCGGCAGGGGGCGGCGCGGGCACCCAGCGTCCCACAGAATAAAGTGGAACTCTGCTCGCTACACCTGGACCCAGGCTCCTGTAAAAAAGAGCCGGTACAACACCACACCTGGCCTTTCCACGTGGAAGTTCCAAGGAGGAGTATGCAATCCGGAGAGCGAAGTAGCTCCAGACACAAGCGTCAGCTCCAGTCTACGCCGGAGGATTTGCCTAATTGTTAATTGGTTACAAATTACTTAATTACTGTTTTCCCACCATTCGCGATTCCACTTGCAGGCGCCTTTTTAGTTTCACTTAATTTTTTAAGTCAGCATTCCTATGCTGTTGCTCCGAGACTCCCTATGTGACCACCCGGGAAGCCGGGAGGGAGCCCCGGACACCAAGTGCTACAGCGCCCCGAGTCCCCGGACGGGTCCCGGGGCAGCAGGGGTGGCCGCAGTGACTGGGGAGGGGCGTGCGCGTACGTGCGCGAGTGTACCCGGGACGCGACACTACAGCCCTTCCTTCTTGGCTTTCAGGGCAACCATTGGGCTACGGTCTCCGGTCGAGGTCCCAGCTCCGCAGAGCTCGCTCGGAACACGGCTGCGTACTGGAAAGAAGGAGTGAGACGTTTTTGCATCTTTTATCGCTCCAGCCTGGCTGCTGCGCTTGGATCTGCGAGCTCCAGTTTAGACCTAACTCCTTCTGCTCCCGCACAGGTGAGCCAGGTTCCCAAACTCGCACTTCCCAGCCCCTGATGCGCCGCGTTCCGAGCGCGGCAACTCAGCCCGGGCGCGCCCCAGCCACAGATTGTCCCCAAAGCCGCTCACCAGTCGGCGGCGCCACTCCCACGGTTGTTAGAGACGCCTGACAACTTGGTCGGGTTGGGAGCTATCCGTCCCCTCTCCCTCTCCGAGGCCCCAACAGCGTTCGGACTCTCCCGCCTTCCCAGCCCTTCTTACGACAGGTGCAGCTTGTGCATCTGCAGCTCAAGTCCTGCAAACCCGCAGCTCCTACCTCTCCTCCAGCAGCGCGGGACTTGGAGACTTTCCCACCTACAGCTTCTGGGCACCCGGCACCGCCGAACTCCAGCTGAGCAACCTCTGCGAGCCCTGGGCGAAGGGGCAGGCGGGTAGAAGCGGCGCGCGCCCCTGTCTGGGCTGCGAGCCTCTTCGTCTTACCTTGAAGCAAGAACAATCCGCAGAATGTTGCTGTGATGCCAAGGATCCACATCCTCCCGGAGCCTCTGGGCCGGGAGCGGGCAAGCGCCTCAGAGGCAGCGACCGCTGCCGGGGCCGCAGCGGCTGTGGCTGCTGAGGCTTCTGTGGCCCGCGCTGCTACCGCCGAGGCGACCGTCGCAGCCGAGAGGAGCCGCAGGTGCCGCCAGCCGCGCCCGCATCGCCCGCGCTGGGGCTCCCGACTGCGGGTCGCAGCACCTCCCAATTGCTCTCCCGGGCAGAGCGCCGCGCCGCCGGAGTTGTCGGCTGAGACTGAAGGAACTGCTGGCGATCCAGAGCACCCCAAAAGTCTCGCCTCTTCTCCCCACCTCCCACTCCAGGCACCACGTGACGGCTGCCGAGTTGGGGTGGGGGTGGCGGGCGGGGACGGCTGGGACTGTCTCTCCGCGTCCCCACCCCCTTTCTATCGCCCTATTCTCCCGCCCCCGCGCGTCCCTAGGACACGGAGCGCAGGGCAGACGGAGGGTGCAGTTTCCGAGGTGGGAGGCTGGAGGTCGGTGAAGCGTGAGAAGGGCGCAGCAGGTGCCGCGGCGGCCGGCGGGACGCCGACTGGGGGACCTGCGAGGCGGGGTCGGAGACTACGTGCCCTCGGGCCGTAGGTGCGCACTGCCTACGACCGCTGCGCCCCGGGGGCCGACAAGGTCCCCGCGGCTGCCGCGTCCCAACAGCAGGGTGTGCTCCTGTGCGTCTGGCAAAGTTGCACACCTGCAGACGCCCTAGGGTGTCCCGCTCAGTTGCGCCTCCTCTTCCTCCCAGTAGCCCCTCGGTCATTGCCAGACTTGGCTCCAGCTGCGGCAGGGGGGCGGGGTGTGGCGGGGCCCCTGGCCGGGCTGGAGCGCTGGCTCCAGGCAGCCCGCCTTTCGTCTGCCTGGGCGCACCGCTGGCGGGTGCGGTGACACTGTACCAGGAGACCGACACCCCGGGGACTACTGTCGCGAGCTCCCACTAGAAAGCAAATTGGGGTGAAGAAGGGATTTGCTATCCTCTATCGGCTTCCTCCAAAAGGCCGGGCAGCTTCATCCTGGTTTCCTCAAAGCCATGGGTCATTAGTATACGCTCCCGCGTCCTCGCTAGTACCGCGCCTCCCCAGCCCAGGACTCGGTCGCCCGCGGCTCCGGCCCCCTCCCACCTCCCGTTTTTCCCCGTCTGTGCCGGCGACCCACCTTGAGCACCGCCGGGGACGCCAACGCCGAAGGTGCTCCGCTTGCCGCTTTCGCCGGTCTGGCCGCTGAGCCTTGCAGCAGGTGGTACAGGAGCCCGCCGAGAGTCTTGATGCCCCCGCCCCCAACCCGCACGCTCCTACCGCCCCCAAATCCCTGGGGAGCATCCATTTCTGTGGAAATAGCTTCATAAGCTGAGCTCTTCTTAACCTTCTCCCCGGGCCACCTCTCGGAGGCAGCTCTCGGAGGCCGGGACGCCGTTCATTCATTTCCCCGTCCTGCCCGCAGAGCAGATCTGGAAATGTGCTTAAATGACTTTCTCGTAATTCCTTCGCAGAGATCATTCCACATCTCCCTCAGGCTCCTTCTCGCCCTTTTCACCCCCTGTTCCTTTCATTTCTAGCTGGTTAACCGCTCCGGGGGACCGAAATGCTTTGACTATTACTCGTTTGTGTGCAGACTCTGATCTGACAGTTGGCGGAATTACTGTCTCTGGAGAAAGAGGGCTAGTGTATTTATTTTGGGGGGAATTCATTCTTGGAGCACGTGTGAGAGTCAAATAATTAACTGGGCCACAGCCTCCTTAAACAAATTTAGAGGGCTCAATTGTGATATGCCTTTTATTCAGAAATGAAACAAAAGAATTTTTAAAAGTCTGAAAGACAATGACACTTTACATAATTTTCATTTAAGACAACAAAATTCAAATATAACAATTGCACAAATTTACTAAGTAACACTGGTCATACAATAGTCTTTAAAGAAACAAGTATGTACTAAAGTAACCATACAGATCCTAAAAATATTTTTATTATGCCTAGTTTACAAGCTCCTGTACAAAAGCAATTATAAATAGTTCGCATCTAGAAAAAATACACATAACCTTTAAAATAGAATTTATCCTTACATATAAACAGATTCTGTAGAAAAAAAGGATATTAAAAAGTGAGATTTTTCATAGCACCAACCATTTTAATTTTTTAAAGTCAACATTGCAAATAGAAATTTGTTTTCATTCTAGATTGCCCAGATTTTAATAGAAAGAGCAAGAAAATAAAAAAAACAAAAAATTTTCAGAATCATAGAGAAGCACTGAGTGGGGGAGGATGTAAGGACATGTTCTCAGGGAAAGCCTGCTGTTGAAAATAGAATTGGGCCACTTCCGACGCGCTTCCCTATGGGCCAATGTCACACTTTAGTGACCTTTACCGCCTTCGATAGAAGCAGAATTACACTTAGGACTAGAGCCTGAATCTCTCTGGCAACAATTCTAAAATTGCACTAGAATTAAAGTTTCTAGCCAATTGAGACTGCGAGGTGGAGAATACAATGAGCGCTCTCTTTTTGGCAGGTCCTATTTCAGGTTGGTGGAGTGTACCCACAAATAATTTGGGCACTAGGACGATCAGCTGAACAAAACTTTAGTTGGAATTTCTTAAAAATATATTATCATCAATGTCTAAAAGACTTAGTACATCATTTCAAGAGCATGGCACTGATTCAATTTATTGCTTTTTTTTTTGCTACAAATATAATTTCTTTTCCAAAAAATTTACAACTTCTGTACACGTATTCAAAAAAAGTGCAAAAGTAAGACTTCTGTATTGTGGGTGTGTTTAATCCTCACGAAACGCAGCAAGTGGAGTGCATATTGCCCTGTCCAAGACGAAAGCTGTGGTGGGTGGCTTGCTGTGAGGCTGACAACAGAGGCTCTGGTGTTGTGACAGTTCACCGTTGTCATCTCTACCTGCGCTGCCCCACCCCTGTTTCTTAAGTGCTCCATTCCCAGCTCACTACGGGGAAAAAGTCCTTTATGCGTCATCTGAACCCTGACTGGCACAGGAAGAGAAGCTATCATATAAGGAATCACTCAAAGATTCCGAATTGTCTACACCGGGCCTGTCGGAGCTACTCAAAGATGCTTCTTCACTTTTTTCTTTTTCTTCCTTTCGTTCTGCAACCTTGTTCAGAGAGTTCTCTTTTTCTAATAAAATCGCCGTGTTGCTGTTATATTTATTGAATGACTCCAGGGAAATTTTAGATAATCTATTCTCAGGATCCTCTTTTGTTTCTTCAACTTGTTTCAATTTCTGCAATAAAAAGAGGAAAAATATTAGAAACATATTTCTTTAGAAATCGAGTTATTCTATCCACTATTCAATTATTACTGCCGGTATAAAGCACAGCTTAAAGGTGCAGAGAGAACCTACAAGTCTTTAACAAGCTTCTAGTGTAATTAAATGTAATAAAACCAATTTTGGGGATAAATCAAGACTTTAATCATTTTGCTGAGATAAATAGGTCCCAATTTGCAAACCAGTTAAGTGCCACTTAATTTCATTTTAAATGGATCCATTTGAAATTTGTTCAGGTAAATTGCCTTATTTTTCTTAATCAAAGTTTCAAACTACTCCCTTTTCTTACTAAATAGTATTAGTTTTCCAGTTGCAAAGTATGGATAGGGACTGAATTTCAGCCAGAAGTTAGAGTTATATGTAAAAAACAACAAGCAAACAAACAAAATATACACAATCCCCCTTAAATTGCCATGAAATTAAGTACATGTTAAACTTATCAGAAGCATTGTCTGTTTGTCCCTTTACGAGTCCCAAGATATTTGAAAGAGACCTCCAGGTTAGTGGGCATAGACTTTAGTAGGCCCACGGGCTTAAAAATCAAGGTTAACAGGTCTACACCTTAGTATCCACTCCCCTCCAGGAGGTTCTAGTAACATCAAATTAAAGAGGGATATTTTTAGGGTGTTGTTCGTAGTCTCTAGGAATTTATAAAACCTTGCAGGCACATTTAAGAATTATTATAGACAAACCCTATGAACATTAATATGTCAGTTGCTCAAGTGGCTCCTAAGGTCTGAGGCGGGAGGAGAGGAAGCACAGGTGCAAAAAGCAACAAGTGTGGAGGGGGTGAAGTCATCAACACATTTCTCCTCTTTTCCTCTTTCGTGCAAAAAGACCATTCAAACATAGAAAGAAGTACGGGCAAGGTTCAGAGATGATAATCATAGGTATCGTTCATTAAGCATCCACTACGTAAAAGAAACTGAACATATTTTATCTATAGGACTTTCACAAGCCCACAAGTTACACATCCCCATTTGAAAGATGAAAATACGGCTCAGAGTGACAGAGTTACTTGCCCAAGGTCGCTCAGCAAGTGATTGAGGAGAGGATTTGAATTCCTGCCTGGATGTCTACCATGCTCTTGTTTTTACCATGCTCTTATGTAATAAAGGACAAGATGTCCTGTATTTTCTTTTTTAAGTTTTGCCACCCACATATTCCCCTTTCCAAACCATCTCTAGCATTATGTCCAACGCCCTAATGTATGCACCTCATTGGCCCAACCCACTGCCCGCCTGGTTCCTACGGACATATGAAGGTGAAATGAGGAAATCGTGCTCTGATTCAGGAGAAAACAGACACAGCCGATGCCTACAGATTCTCACATGTTAAATATTTAATAGAAAGAGAAAAGAAAAAGGTATGGAAGTGGATGACTTCAGTGTTCCAGGAGCACGCTCAGAGTTTCTTTCTCTGCTGTGGGAAATGGTGTAATTCTATGCGAATACTTGAAAAATCATCCATGAAGTGGTGCATATTTCATTATACTATTATTATGAAGGAGCATGACTTAAGAGCTAATTTTCAATCTCAAACAGTTACCTTGGAACCATAGGTGGGAAGAGGAGCAGATTCTTAGCCAATTACAGAGAAGTGTCTCCATAATTAGGAATAACTCTAGGCAACAGTTCCTATTCACATCACACTAACCTTTAGGCATTTTACACAAAGAATTGTATAGCACAGTACTAAAAATACATGGAGAGACTAGGAAATGCTTTGATTATATTAGATGTGGGTAAATAAAGGACATTCAGTACAATTTTCTCCTCACCTGAATATCTTCCCTTTTTTTCATTCAAGAACAGCAAGGGTTTTCCTTGCCCATTTCTAGTCAATGTGGATCTCAAATTTATTCAATAAACATTTATTAGAGAGGCAGCTGGAAGGTTTCGGTGCAGAGGATATACAGCTGAGTAAAATTGCATCCTGTGGAGGGAAGTTGGGGCCCTGGAGGCAGACAGACCTGAGCCTAAATCTCAGACCTGCTCCTTCACCAGCTGGTCAGGGCCCAGGCCCTTCCTTCCTCAGGGGTGAATGGTGATAAGACACAGCTTTATTTCAGGATTGATATAAGTATTACAAATACAACACCCTAAGACCCTGACACATAATCATAGGTACTCAATAAATGGTACAATAAATAAATAATTATGAGACAGAATTCTTGTTCTAGAACAGTGATTTTCAAACTGTGTTCTCCAGGTCAACACCAGCATCACGTCAGAGCTTGTTAGAAATGCACATTCTTGAGCTCCACCCAGATTTTCTGCATCAGAAATGCCAACCCCCAGCAAATTTTTAACAAGCTCACCAGGTGATTCCCATATATGCTACAATTTGAAAATCACTAGTCTAGAAGAACCTGTAGTCTTGGAAAGGAGGTGAAAAATATAATTCAATGTGTTAAGGTAGAGATGAGGAAAGAGATGTGTTTACCATTAAAATGCCCATGGCCTATTAGACATAGATCATGCATCATGCTTTCTAAGCACTTCATGCTCGCAGGTTTGTTTCTTCTATCAATCATAACAACATTATTAATTAAATATCACAACACCTACATGGGTCAGGGAGGTGACAGAAATAAGCAAATGGCTCATTTTAAGAAAAGCACATGGTCTTCATAGTCTTTTATTTTCACAGTTTTCATGAGAGATGGGTACAGATTTTTTTAAATTTTTTTTTTTACTATAAGAACAACATCAGTGCAAGAGTGACAATGAGGGCTGATTAGCATCCAGCCTCACTGCTGGGGAGCGAGAGGGAGTGGTGAGGATAGTGCTCAGCTCATGAGCTTGTGCCTAGTTTAAAGGCAGGAGCAGCTGCTGGTGAACCTTGTGTGGTATTGCAGGTTCAGTTCCAGAGCACCGCAACAAAGTGAGTCATAATCTACTTGCTGGTGGAGACTCCTGCCTTCAACTTGTAAAAAAAAAGCAAAAACTGTGAAGTGTAATAAAGTGAAGCAGAGTAAAACGAGGTATTCCTGTAAGTAAATTTAGCTATCTCTGCCGTGCAGAAATGGGGGTGGGTCCAGGTTCTTTTATTTTAAAGGCGAGGTCATAAATCTAGATCAATATTTACTTATATTTGAAACCCTTTGATTTTTAGTTATTTATTTATATTAAGAATAAATGGAACAATAATAATAAAAAGACTCCGTTATTGCCCTGGCCAGCTGGCTGAGTTGGTTGCTGTCTTGTCCCATATACCAACAAAGTTGTGGGTTCGATTTCCATTCAGGGCACAAATCTAGGATGCAGTTTTGATCCCCCGTGAGGGCACATACTGGAGGCAACCTATCAAAAATTCCTCTTTCACATCGATGTTTGTTTCTTATTTTTCTTCTCTCTCTCTTTCTCTCTGTCTTTCTCCCTTTCTCTCTAAAATCAATAAACATATCCTTGGGTGAGGATTAAAAAAATCCACTATGTTACATTGAAATTTTTGCATTGTTTCAACATCTGAGCTAGAGATCATATTTTATGCTTGTTTTTTGTTCTAGCAGACCCTTGCATCTCCATTTCCCTGCCAGATTTCTCCCTAAAGGCCTAACCCAGCGATTTTCAACTGGTGTGCCACAAGAATTTTTAAAACATGCAGTACCTGACTATTTAGTCAGGGGCCCTGACCTCTTTTCCCTTAAATGTCAAATAAAAAAATGACAACAGCCAACACAACAATAGCCATTCAATGAGAATGAATCAAAACTACACCTACTTTTGTCAGATCAGCAAAAAATATAATACATTTTTTGGTGTGCTGCAGAATTTTAGTAATTAGCTTATGTGTGCCATGAGATGAAAAAGGTTGAAAATCGCTGGCCTAACCCAGTGCTAATTCATCAGTAGATTCTCCATGGACACTTAGTGATGAGAGTCTCACCTCTAGCATCAGCAGAGTCTCACCTGTTGGCCTGGGCTTCTCTAGTGGTCCTGCCAGCTAAGTATAAAAGCAGTAAAGTAGCTTACTTCTCTGCTTGCAGTTAGAAACATGCCTAACTAGCCTCAACATCATCCTGTCAGATTGCAGGCATTTTTAAAAATTTGAAGTCACATATTTAAATTCAAAATATAAGGAGAGATTGAGGTCAAACAGTAATGTGCTAATGATGTAATCTGTTCAATGGGAACAAAATAGTGCTCATCAGTTTGTAGCAACTGTATGCAAAGATGCTTTGCAAATTAATCATGGTAATAACAGCATTTAATTGAGTGCCTGTTCTGTGCAGATACTCTACTAAGCACACTGCACTGATTATCTGTTTTCATTCTCACATCAATCCTGTGGGTAGGATTCTTTAGTATCTCCATTTATGGGCAATAAAAGCATGAGGAAGCTAAGTAAGTTCTTTAAGGTCATGTAGCAGTACATGGGAGAGTCTGGACTTGTGCCCAGGCAGCCTGCCCACAGAGCCCAAGCTCTTAACCTCTGTCCTGGAAAAGAACTTTACAAATAGCAGCCAACGTTATCTTAAGGGGAACATCTAAAATAAGAATTACAGAACAACATTACTATTAATAACAAATCAAGTAAAGATGAATGTTTGACGACAAATATGGAGGTTCCGTAAAACATGTTGATTTCCTTCGTATATTACGCTTCATCAGAATTATGATGACATTAGTATACGACAGTTGTCACCTATAGGTGGCAACAGTTGTACAGTTCACTTTCGGTGGACTTATTATTGCACTTGGGCTAACCATGGCAGGTTAAGAATAATTTTCTAGTTTAAAATCAATAGCTTTGCATATTCTTAAAATATATTCCTGTCTTTCATGTAACCATAGCATTATTAGTGATCATTAAAGCAAGACATAGTGACACAGAAATACCTTGAGGATTATAACTTAATTCCCTGTAGTCAAATAGTCAACCAATCAAACCAAGCTACTAAGTGACTGGCTTTGTGTGAATAATCGTGCAGTCTTGATTCTCCGAGGAAGTTTCCTAGAAAAGGGGGCTCTTGGAAGGGTTTTGAAAGGTGGCTAGGATTAAGACACACAGTAAGTAAGAGGGAAGGCATTCAAAGACACTTCCTATTGCATCTGCAGAGAATTCTGCAATCTACCGGGGCCCAGTAGTTGCCCACAGACAGAGATGTACCCATCCCATGGTCTTCAAAGGACCCCAGTCAGGTTCAGGAAAGCATCAGTCCCGCTCATAACCTGGGGTTATAAATAACAAATAGCTTTTATTTCTGAAGAGTTTTTCCATCACGACCTCACTGCTCTTACATCAGCCTGGAAGTGAGGGAGGCTGGTGTCAGCTGGGGTGTTTATGGAATTTGTGGTTCAGACAAATTCAAATTCAGGTGAAATTAGACCTGGAAATTTGTTTCTTAATTTTCATCACAGAAACACATACCATTTTTTACCACAGTCAACAGTAATCATGGAGTAGAGGTTCTGCCTAGACCAATGTCCTGAACACCAGGAAGGATAAAATAGAAGGTGAGATGTATCTTTGCCATAAGGAAAAGATGGGGAGACTATAAAAGTTGATACCAAAAAACTCAAGTGATAAACCAGAAAAGATACATGCATAATAATATCAGCTTAAAGGATAGGTACAGCCAGAAACTTCTGCCCATAATAGGGGAGAAACAAGCAGCAAACCCATGACATAGTGCAATAAATTACTGGTCCATGATGAAGGCTAATCTTTGATTACTTCAAAGAAGTTTCCATCAATTGATTTTATTTTGAATACATTGGTTAGTCTACTGTACAATACCACAAAGAGATTAAAATTGGCATGTGAAATTCAGAGAGCATCATTCCTCAGCTGGGTGCTCATACTTGCAAAAAGGACTGGAGCTCTTAGCACAAATTAATGTAAACAGTATCTTCATCAACATAATTTCTTGTTTCTCTATTACTATACAGAGTCGCTGCCAATCTGTTTAGGAATAATAGCAATAGTTGTTAAGTGTTTTCACTGCGTGCCAGGTACTGGGTTGAATGTATTTCACGAGTTATCTCATTTAATCCCTACAGTAACCCTATGAGACAGTACTTTTATCATTCCTATTACACAAATACAGGGTAGAGAGGTTTAAATACTAGGCCACATACCCATGGCCAACGAGTCAGGACACGAGGAAGAAGCATTCTGACTACAGAGCTTGGGATCTTAATCATACACTAGGCCTTTGGAAGCCAGTGTTCAGTCTGTGCCGTTGTGCTAACTGGCTGTGTAACCCTCCGAACCTGAGTCTCTTTCCATTAAAGAAACTTCCTGCTCCAAGGATTTTTAAGAATCTTCCTGCTCCAAAAGCTCTATGACTCTAAAATATTCTTTTTTTTTTTAATTTTAACCAATAGCTTCATTGATTTGGATATTTTGAGTAGGTTGGCTATTGTCTGTGTGGTATAATGTTGATTGTTCTCTTTTTTTCTTTTTTCTTCTTTTTTATTAAATGGTTTTTGTATTGTTATTCTATTACAGTTGTCCTAATTTTTCCCCCTTTGCTCTCCTCTGCTCATCCCACCTGCCCCAGCTCCCACAGTCAATTAATTGGGTGTCTTCTGTGCATCTATTATTGAAATTTGAAGTGGCACAATAAATAACTCTCCCACTTCTAAATGAATAGGGTAAGATAAAAGGGCTGATGCGAAGCTGAAATATTAGCTTTATTTTTTAGAAAGTTTATATTGGAGAATGAGGTTTCTATCCACAAAGGATTGGGTTTCCTAACACTGGTCTCCAGAAATAGGCAAGTTTAGTAACTAGCAGTCCTGGGTTGGCGGGCAAGTGCCTTCCATGGAAACCATCAGTGTGAAGGACAGAACAGAATGTGTGCTTCTCACAGTCAGCCTGACCCCAGAGGAAGGCTGAGGCCAGCAGGGGGTGGGCCTGCCAGTCTTCCCTGTTCCTCTGGACACTTGCCAATTAAACGAGCCACCCCTCACTCTCCTGAGAAGTGAAGAGAGGGGCTCAGACTTGCCAGGAGTGTTATTCTAGAAAGCCACCTCCTCATGGAGAGAAATACCCCAAATTAGGAAGAAGTGTCACCACCACCCGACATTCTCATGACACACAGCGATACAGACTTTACCTGATCATATATGGAATTAGGGCCAAGGAGACGCAGGAAGCAACAATTAAAAAAAGTTACATTTATAAATGCTTTGTTACTTAGTTGTAATTAATTTTAATTATTTAAATTTTTTAAGTAAGAAAAAAGATGCAAGTAAATTCAGAGACTGCAGTGAGTTGGTCTGGGCAGGGAAACCACTCCATGGGCAAAAAAATAAGAGGGAGATGACTTAGCAGAGGAGAAAGATAGGACTGCTTTCATTTGGAAGCAAACAAATCAAACACAGAAGAAAGTCTGGCCAGTCCTGGGCTTTAACCTAAAGTTGAAGGTGTCATTTCCCCCATCCCTTTTCTGATGAGCAAATCCTGGGCACTAGGAAGATGCATGCAGGGCAGAGTTATGTATTATGCTTTTTTTGTGGAAATAGAAGGAGGCATTTTAATCCAGGGTCTCTTAGTAGAAGATTGGTGTGCACTGAGAAGTCTGTGCTAGGTAATATTTGCTGGGGGGAGGCCAACCTTAAGGGAAAGGATGCAGCTGAAGTCATTTCTCTCTGTTTTAGAGGTACTAGCTCATCTTTTCTTTAATGCCACCTCTTACTGTATTCCTGGCGGAGCTACTTTCTAGCTGAGACATAAAAATAGAGTGACCTTTGGAATACCAGGGACCTTCCAGACTTTTCTAGTGAGTTATGGTGTAAACCTCGTTAATCTGGTCAAATTCCAACTTGGATAATTACCTTCTCACAGCGCTCATTTCCCTCTATTACTTCAACTAGACACATGACTCTTCACTTGCCCTTCTAAAAAATTAATGTGATGTATCAGTAATAGAGAGCCACTCTCTCCATCCAACCACACACCAGGAGATGAAATTTGGCACTTGAGGGCACTCTCTGTTTCTTTACTGGGGTCCTAAAGATTCTTCAGTATCTCCAGGGCAAACTGGTTTTATTAGGTGAAAGAGTAATTTTCAGTTGAGGTCTGATTTTATGACTCTATTATTAACTATATTGCTGTCCTTTACCATGATCAATGACTTTCAATGACCTCTGCTGGAACCTCTGAACCCAGAGGCAGGGAAAATGAGCTTACTTTTTGAAGAAAAAAAAGGCAAGCCAAGAGAAGGTCAGTGGGAAGCTGAGGGTTGCTACAAAATAATACACCTTGTGGAAGGGAAAATAATTCAGCTCAGAGGTAAACAATCGCCACAAAGGACATTTAAAGACTAGATCAAAATGACAGAAGGAAAGAAAAACCATTTTATCAAAAAGATGGGACATGCTCCCATTTATAGAGAATTGGAAAAGGTGTGGGGTCAGGTCCCTCAGTGGGAGAGAAAAAGGGAATGCAAAAAAAATCACAAACTTTGCTTATGCAGAGAAAGGCATTTGGGAAGAGGAAAAGCATGCAATTGTAAGTTTTGGTGACATTTTTACGTGAACATGCAAAGGACATGTGTGTGATTTCTGTAAATTCCAAAGTTAGTGCCATCCCTTGAAATGCCATTTGAAAACATTTATTTTTTTATTGTTGTTTTCCAAAGTGGAGGACGGCTCCACAAATCTAATATAAAATGTAGGCTGATCACCTTAACGAATGTATCAGATTTGGTCAGCATTGCTCCATTTCTCCAAAAGTAAAATCTGTACTGTTTTATACTGACCTAGAAATGGGAATATAAACCAGCTCATTGACATTGGCTTGTATACTTATCTTAACTAAGTGGACCATGCTTATCTGTGTTGTTACATTTCTTTTCTTCTTCCAGCATACTATCGTTAACTAAAATTTTATCCAGGAACGAGAACTGAACAGGCCTGGGCTGGGAACTTCTAAGTCTGTTCGATATAGTGTCAGGTTAATGTTTCTGCCTGACGAAAGCAAGAGCGTCAGGCTTCTCTGCCTTTAATGTATAGGCGCCGTCATGAATAAAAACAATATATACCCTATTCCCCTGACTTAAAAGATCTATTAGCCATTTTTTTTATTAATCTTTCCATCATTTCATGTATTAAATATGATATCTATCTAACCAGCAAGCTGGTCTGTCTGGCTCAGAGTCAGCATCTTTGTAGCTTAAAGAGCCCGTGAACTTTGTCAGCGGAAAATCCAGCGTGAAGGGATCACCTATGCATTCTAGCAGCAGATAGCTATATTTTCACTTTGGAGTGATATATTTTTGGCTGCTCCTACAAGAAAAAATAAAAATAACTTTTTGGGGAATCAGGTGAGTGTAAAAAATTTTATAATATTTTTTTCATGGAAGTTCTCCTTCCAAAGGAACATCTCTAATAAATCAATAGTGGACATCATAAAAGTAGATCTGAAAGTAGAAAGTTTTTATTATGAAGAATGCTGCCAGTGCCCAAGCCAGAGAGAAACATTCTTTTTTTAAAAAGTATATTTTATTGATTATGCTATTACAGTAGTCCCATTCTTTTTTCTCCACTTCATCCCCCTCTCCCTGCACACCCCCTCTCTCCAGCATCCCCCTACCTTTAGTTCATGTCCGTGGGTCGTACACATAAGTTCTTTGGCTTCTCCATTTCCCACACTATTCTTGACCTCCTCCTGTCTATTTGTACCTACCCATTATGCTTCTTATTCCCCCATTCTCTTCCTCCCCCTCCCTACTGCTAACCCTCCATGTGATCTCCGTTTCTGATTCTATTCCTGTTCTACTTGTTTGCTTAGTTTGTTTTTGTTTTTGTTTTTTTAAGTTCAGTTGTTGATAGTTGTGAGTTTCTTGTCATTTTACTGTTCATAGTTATGATCTTCTTTTTCTTAGATAAGTATCTTTTTAAAAAGATTTTATTTAGTTAATTTTAGAGAGAGGGGAAGGGAAGGAGAAAGAGGGAGAGAAACATCAATGTGTGATTGCCAGAGAGAAACATTCTTGTTACTCATTAACGTATAAATAATTAGGCAGTCTGGAGTCACTTCTAACAGAATTGGGTACACCAGTTAGGAACCACAGTGATCTATGACCTCTAATCTGTTAGGAACTTTACCGCAGACGTGGAATCAAATGGAACTGAAAGTTTGGTTCATCCAGGAACACACTGATATTTCTTGATGTAAGAATTTGTGCTGTACTCATGTTTAAGGTATGCATCCCCTAATGCAGTTCATGTTTCAGTTGTAGGGCTAGTCGGTCTTTGCTTTGGATAAAGTTATTTCCCAAGGATACTAGACATATTGAATCATGAGAACCATGACAACTCAGAATCAGCACCAATTTATGATCTTTGTGCTAAAGAGAACACTCATTGGTGGGAATTGTTCTAAACATTTAGAAACATTAAGCTTTATATTCTGTCTTGCATTTTAGTTTGTAGCGTCAATTGTGAGGTGCTCTTATTCCTTGTTACCTGCTAAGCACTGGGGGTTTAGAAGGGAAGGGTGTGCTAGCTGGGAGATTGCAAATGGGAACCTAATTTCATTCTGGATTCCAACCCTTGCTCTGTCACAATATGACAATGACAATCATTACTTCAACTCTGTACCCAGATTTTAATGAGTATGTGAATAGGAATTATGCTCCTCCTGCCACTTTATTCTTTCATTCATTCGGCAGATATTTATTGAGACCTACTATGTACTAGATAGTATTCTAGACACTGGAGATA
The DNA here is from genome assembly GCA_004026765.1 of Micronycteris hirsuta. Classification (NCBI taxonomy): domain Eukaryota; kingdom Metazoa; phylum Chordata; class Mammalia; order Chiroptera; family Phyllostomidae; genus Micronycteris; species Micronycteris hirsuta. The sequence continues at coordinate 18,932 of PVJI01002676.1, read as the reverse complement.
AAATAGTATATGAGACAAAGTACTGAGTGCTCACTTAAATGCACATATTTAAGGTTCTTTAATACAATATCAACATAGAACAAAGCTTGATATATAGGAAGATGGATCCCTGAGAACTGAGTTAGCATAGTCTATCCATCCTGCTTGGCCTGATAATGGCATCTTGCACATAAATATCCTCTTAAACTGAAAGTTGTGGACATGCCCGTTTACCCCCATGATAGTTTTGAAATCCCTCCCTAAACTCACTTAGCTTCTTTTGATCTTTTTCCATTTTTAGTCTGTAACATTATTTGGGCAAATGTTTTCATAGGTAAAATTATTACTATTTACATACCCTTTTCTTAACCTTTCTGAGCCTAGTTATCTCCAGAATTCAACATGCTGATGTTGGAATTTCCTCTTCTTTCTATAATCCATGTTGTCAATAGTAACCAAGTTTTATAACTTAGTCCTTTTTTTTTTTTAAGTTCTTCAGAGCTACTGGTTCTGTTTCTATAATAGTTTATTCACAGGGATATTTCTGTCTATGAATTCTTAGCCCAAATGACCAAATTATCCATTTGACCCTGAACTTATATTCATTCTATTATGTAGGCTCTTTTTTTATTTTATTTTTTTATCAATGTCTCACTTCTCAATTAGAAAACACACTTCTTGAGGCCAAGGACTGGATTTTATTCTGCTTTCTTTCTCTGATTCTGACACTATATTTTGTGTCTCTCACAGCTGATATCTACTGCGTATCAATAAATGTAGTCACTATTAGATCTATTTTCACTACATCATTTCCTATGTTCTGGAGCTCATAGACTTGACCGGGTTTTCTGTAATGTCTGCTTTTCCATGATGAAGAGACAGATAAAACAACATCATTTCAGACTTTCACCTGCCTTGCAGTGGCATAGCTGTGCTCTAGCCCCTGGATATACTAACAGTGTACAGTCTCTGGGATCCCAGGTTAGCACTGAGAACTAGTGCAACCCCTTGGATTGATGGATGTCTGACTGTTGTTTATTTTGGCAGAAGAACTTTTCTCTCTCTATCAAGAGCAGAGACCTATGGACTCATATCTCATGGCTGTACTGATTGGGAAGCTCTGCTCTGAGTCATCTGGGGCTTTCTGCTGCACCTTTAGGTGGACTTGGCCAGCAGTTGGGCAAGGCAGTAGCTGCTGTTGTTTCCTGGAAATTCAAGAGCAAGAGCCAAGACAATAAGCTTCTCATGGGTACAACGGTATTGAAAAGAGCAGGCCCATGACAGATGGTACAGACTCGGGCTCCACCATTTTTGTAAATGCTTCCTATAGCCAGCAAGTGTTGACTCCCCTGGCCTGGGCCAGTCCCAGGCAATTTGCTCAAATTCAGACTTCTGTCTCTTTAAGACGGGGGAAACATGGTAACATGAATGCTTATATGACATTAATGAAATTCTTAGGGGCTGACTATTTATCAACAAGACTGACTATTTAGTTGATAAACCCCCAAATAGTACTAGGTGTATCAAATGAAGAAATTAAATTGTAGGAAGACCAAATAATAGGTACCTTACTACAGAATTCTAGTACTAGGCAGCATGCAGATGCTTTTCATTCTCTCTCCACCATCTGTAATATGCTCAATCCACAAAATGATTTTTGCATTATAAAAGGTATTCTCTTCATGAACTGCCTAAGATGACTGAGTGCCATTTTATGAGGTTTGAGTCAGCCGTCTGCTACAATAAAAATAAGCTTTATTTTTGTCTAACATGCACAGAACAATTTAATTTTTAAATTAATGTAAAAGTGAAAGGTGCCTAGCTCCAAGTGAAGAATGGTTGCCCCACACAACTGTGTAAACACAACTCAATTGCTATGTGAATTAAATATGGATCAACAAAATCAATAGTTAATTGTGTAACTCAGGGTCTTTCACTTCAGATCTAATTTGCAAAGAAGGTCTGGGGGATGTGTGCTTTTGATTTTCTTAAGATATTATTTAAAACCTTTCTGTTAGGCAAAATAGTTCACAGAGTATTTACATTACTTCCTAAGCTATTTGGCTTGTGAGTAGCCAAGGTCATATTGATTGCTCAGCCTCTCATTTTTATTTTAAAATTCAGTATCTTTAACAGTCAAGCTGCCTCATTCTGGGTATCTGGCTTGCACTTATGCCAAACAAACTTTATTGCAGAAATAACCCAACATAATAGGTGTCTCAGCACAAGACATGGATGCACTAGTTGTATTATAAACTTTTGGTTTAGTTCATGATGCCATCCATAGCAGTTAAGCAGTTACCCCCATATCTACCTCCCCCATCAGTAAAATATATTGTGCTGTGAAGATGCACGATTTTGTGTAAAATGACAAGAACATGTGGGGTCAAGATGAATCTGTATGGATGAATATGCTATCTGTTCAGACATTCCAAAAGGAACCAGATGGAGGGCATATTGTTTGAGTAGATCGCCCCAAATTCTCTCAAGCTCATTATCTAGAATGGATGATAAGGGAAAGCAGATGGGCCTTCTTTGCAAAGGGACTAGTACAATAAAAATCAGAAGATGACTGGGAACAGATAGACTGCCTTTAACCTTATTATATTATAGTGGAGCTAAAAATGTAATGTTTGAACTTCTTTTCCCTTTAAAGTTAAGCCTTGCTCCCTCTTAAATATTGTTAGAAGCCTTCATCCTTTTGGGGGAGCAAGGGCAAAATAATTCTGAAATAATGAATCACTTTTTCTTTTGCCAGCTTGTCCAGAAATCCCATGATTATTTTGCCATTGCAGAGACAATGACCTCGTCAAAGGAGCCCATCAAATGCTGACAATAAATAACGAGAGGGACTCTTTCTCCTGCCTCAAGGAAAATGTTGCACAGAGGCAAAACGTCAATGTGTTCACCCCAGATGGGCAGCAGCATACTCCAAGTGGAATGGAGCTGCATGTGTTTATGTGTGCCCAGCTGCCCCATTCAACAGGACACCCGGGGCAGTGTCCTTGGAGGGACCTTGGGGAGACACCTAAGCCCTTCACCCCGTAATGCTGGAAATGAATGTTTTGCTGGTAACAGGCAGAGCGCATTTTAAATCTCTTAACTTGTGAGCAACTAAAAGAAAGGAATCTCTGGTTAATGTCATCTTCCAACAATCTAGAACATAGTTCTGATTTACTAGGTCCAGGAGCTAAGATTAACCACAATGAACTGCCCCTTCCTCTTCCAACTCCCTTCACCTTCACACACACAGCAGATGCTCAGGGAGCGAAAACAACCTTTCTCTTATTCTCCACATGGAAGCAAGGTAGAGAGGTGCAGTTGAAATAGCAATTTTCCCATGATTATGATTCAAGCACATTGGGGTGCCCAGGAGTAAAGGGCCAGCTTTTCAGGGCAAAAGTCATCTGTGTGTCCATCCTTTTATGGCTCTTGTACTTAGTATCTGTGGACAGCTGAAGACACAGACTTGAACTTCAGAAGTAGGTACAAGATTCTTCCCATTACTACCCTTCAGACTCCTTATCTCTGCTGAAATTCCCCCCTTTCCCACAGATGGCTGATGTATGGCCTGGTTAGAACCAGGGAAGAGTCTGACATGAACACAAATACAATGCATGAATGAATGGTATGAGTGGGTAGTGGGGGCTGTGGTGAATTCAAGTGCACTCATTTCATTTAGAGGGGCAGCTACTACACATTTAACAAATACCTATGTAGCACTTGTTATTGCTCTAAAGTTTGGACAGAACCCTACAAGGCAGGTGCTGTTAGTTATGCCATAACGATGGGGTTTTATTTTTAACATATTGTGTTTAGGTTGATATCTACGAACATAGCAGATCCAGTAGTTAGCATTGTTTTCTGTGTTGAAATGCAAAGCCAGTGATGAAGTGGAAAAACAGTTCAAAGATGTAGGGTCCTCTATGGAAAGGGGAAGGAGAATAGGGTGGAGAGAAAGAAAAGTTCTCTTTTGTCAGGCAAGCATAGAATCATTGGGCTCAACTAGGCAGTATCTGGCCAATTTAAGAGTAACAATAAAAAAGTGATCATCTCAAAAGTCATCAGGATATGAATGACCCAATGCCTTAGAGATAAAATCGAAACTGCTCAGCAACACCTTGAAAACAAGTCAGTAACATGCAGATAGGTAGGAAGCACATATTTGACCAGGCCACGAAGGATGGCAACAGGCTGAATTGAGAGCCCAGACAAGCAGTCAGTGTCTCCGAGTTCCAGCTCCTTATCTTCCTCTCTCTAGAATGTACGCCCCCTGCCTTGAGGCTGGCCCATGTCTTAGGTGGAGAGAAATCTCCTGTGAATCCTTTTCGGATCAGGAGTCTTGACCATGGCCCCTTTCGTTCTCCCTTCTTCCCAGTACAGACTGCTCGCATGGCACCAGCAAGCCTTTGCTCTAATACAGGTTTCCATGGATCAGCCTCCCATGTGGGCACTATGACTCTGTCTTCACGATCCTCATGCCCAGAACATGCCTGACGCATAGAAGGTCCATAAAGGTTAGAGGAATGAAGGAAATATGCTAATTATATTTCTTATCTACTGGTTTTCTTTTTTTTCTATACTTTTGCTTGTATTTCTCCTAACACTCTTTCCTGTCTTTGAAAGTGATTGAGTTCCAAGGACAAGATGCTGTACTGTCTGGTACAGAATATTCATTTATTTCCTGAGGGGTGGCTGATGGCCTATCACCCAGAAGACATTTAAGTTTCCTTTATTTAGAAAGTAGAGATAATAACTTCCCCAGTAAGTAAACAGGAAAATAGATTTAGATTTTTTTAAAAAATTGATTAACATATGACTTTAAAGGAATATTTCCATTGTCATAAACCAAGGTTAGAGTTTCAGACACACGAAATAAGGGGGGAATCATATCTAGCAATGAGAAGATTAAATATGTTAGTGAGGCTTTTTAAACAACCAAATAGTTTTTTTTTTTAATGATTTTATTTATTTATTTTCAGAGAGAGGAGAAGGGAGGGAGAAAGAGAGGGAGAAACATCAGTGTATGGTTGCTCCTCACATGGCCCTCACCAGGGACCTGGCCCGCAACCCAGGCATGTGCCCCGACTGGGAATCGAACCGGGACTGTCTGGTTCCCAGCCCATGCTCAATCCACTGAGCTACACCAGCCGGGCATAAACAACCAAATAGTTTTATGTGAAGGAAAAATAATCCTCACTGTGCCTAAAATGAAGAATGAAGGTTTGAGAATACGAGGATGAACTTAAAGAATACTGGATGTCCTTAAAGAATGTAACGAATTTTTGAGAGGCCCAGAGTGACTGCATTCCCAGGTGCAGGACAAAGTGAGACTCCAGGGCCGCCTCTGTGAATGTTTGGCTTGGGCTGCATCCTTAGGTGCACAGAGGAGAAATGCAATGTGGCAGAAGCAGGCTGATGTAACAGGCAGTAGTTTTTCACCCATCAGAGCCTGGTACCAGCTCTGGTAGTGAGTGTGGAAGGGGTGGGGGGATGATAATTATCTTTTCTTCAACTCCGTGAAAATCCAGAGTTTCAGTGAGTTAAATGTGAGTGGGCTGGTGTTTCTCTTCACTGGATTCAGTGCCTATGGTTTCTCTGTCATATATGTCTAGAGTTCTCTTCAGTGACTAGAAAAAATACTTTTCCTGAAGTCAGTGTTAAAGAAATTACTGAAAAACTGTCTCTTAGACATGCCTGTTGGGTGTTATCAAAGAATTATTTAAAATCATAATACTAATCCAAAGGCTGCTCCTAAAGTGACTACCAAACTTCATAAAGGAACCTCTGTAAAAAGATATTTAAATCCATGCCTGCTAAGCAAGGACACCTATACTCACACACTCATACACACACACAATCATAGGTACATTCGCACACACAACCCCACAAATACTCACACCTACACACTCACATACACATACACACTCACACAAGTCCCCACTCACACACAATCACACAGACACATACAACCCCCCCACGCTCAAACATACACACACTTACACATACACACAACCCCACAAGCACACATACACACACAACTGCACACACACACAATGTTACAGACAATCCCGCACATACACACAAAATCACACATACATATAACAACCCACACACGCACACACATACTTCAATCAAACATAACCCCCCCATACAATCACACATGCACACTTACATAAACCCCCCACACTCACAACACAATCATACATACTCACACACAACCCTCACACACTCATTCACACATACAAACACAAATACAGACACACGAAATCCCCCTACACTCACACATACACACTCACACACAACCTCCCCTCCCCTCCCACTCCTTCTGATGCTTTCAGGGACTGGTGCAGAAATGTTATTTCAAGCAAGAAAAAAAAAGTTGAATCACCCACCACAAAAATGTTTGGCTGCGTTTGGTCTCTTGGCCAGAGCCAATAAAGATCTGTTGCTGCGAGCCAGCTAGAAAAGAAAGGTGGTGAAGGGTGTTACACTTGATGGGTCTGGATGTGACTGGCGATTAGTGCTGGCAGCTTCTGTCAGGCGGGGACAGCAACCAGGCTTCTCTCCCGCAGCTCTGAAGGACGACAGAACACCACTGGCTCCCATCCTGTACGATGATGGGGTAGTAACTGAAAATCTAATTAATCTGTGAATGAATTATGGCCAAGAAATACATCATTTTATAATCAATTTTTAGTGAGTCCCTAACAGAAGATAAGCTGAAGAAAAAACTGTAAAGTTATAAGAGGTTGGTATATTCTGTTCACTATGACTGATGATTTTAAGGGGGATAATTTTACAATCCATCGAATTTTTGTCATTTCCAAAGTCATGCCTCCCAATGTATGATGTAAATTAATTTAAAAATTTACATATTTATTAAGAATTGTATTGAAAACAGCAAGAAGTGAGGCCCATTTGAATAATAAAATAACTTGTTATTCCACTGGAGAAAAAAACAAAACAATGAAAAGATTTTCATTTTGAGGTAATAATCACATAAATTTGCTGTCTCAATTAGTTAAACCAAGAATTTATATTCATCTGAGGTATCCAGAGTGTTAAGGTAATCCCCCCAATTGTCATTCTGGGGAGATGGGACAGGTTTCGCCATATGTGAGAGTCACGGGAAGACAAACAGGGAGGTGGTGACCATGTTGGAAGCAGAGCCACCAACCCCCGCACCCCGGGGGAGGTACAGATGGGAGAACCCATGGCCAGGCTCTTGGGGGAAGGACCACTTGACTTCATTTCAAAAACCTCTTTCCTCTCTCCAAAGAGATCCTTGACTTTACTAGGCAAAACCTATTTGAATTTTCCATCTAAATGGAAAGAACGTCCAGATGTCTCTGCGTTAGTGTTGGCTGCAGAGGGGCCAGTCACCAGCAGGGGTTGACTCCAGAGCAGGCAAGGAAATAACTGGAAGGACGTGGGGTTGTAATTAGAGGGTAAAGCCATACTACATCTGAGTGAACACAACATTCACTCCAGATTAACCTCGTAATAGACTGTCAACTCAAAAGGCTGCCCCAAGAGAGGAACTGCCCAGATTCATCTACAGAGAGAGGAAGGGGACAAAGGAACAGAGCAGGTGTGAGTTGCCATGTGTACCCGTTAGTGTACACTAGTGTAATGGATAATCCACTGAGTGAAATGACACAAGGTCATGTTCTTTTCAAATTCCTGGGAGAAGAAGGGAAAGGAGAATACCTGTTTTCCATAAACTTCAGCTTAATCATGGCTGTTTCTTTCTACAGGGATTCATGATAGGTTTCTATAGTTGTCTTAAAAAAATAAAAACACCAGAGATCCCTTTATGAAGTACTCCAGGTGAAGGCTTGCTCACCTGCCTCCTCAATGTAGGGAGCATTGCTTCAGTGCAGCCATGGCTAACACCTGGCACTCCAGTGGCAACTGCCTCCTCCCGTGCACGTAACAGGCACTGCTCACTAGTCTCCAGAATCTATCTCCCCTGAACATAGACGCAGTCTTAGAATCCCTTTTAATACAATAATTCAGGCCACCTCTACTCATTGAATGCTCTCAGCATTTGAAACGAAGGTTATTTGGCATTCCTGCCTAATACATGTGTGTGTGCATTAAGTGTATGAGGTCTGTCCGGGAAGTATCCAGCCACACAACATGAAAAATAGAGACATTTATTGAAGAAGATACAAGATACAAGAAACATTGTACACGGGACAATGACACTTCAGTCCCCTTCAAAGTAGGCACTTTGAAACCTCACATAGTTCTCCCAGTTGACATCAGCTGCCCTATCATATTATCCTGAGTCTCACTGACAGTCTGAAATCTATTCCCTTTCAAGGGTGATTTTAGTTTGGGGAAAAGCCAGAAGTCTCAAGGTGCCAAATCTGAGCTGTAGGGGGACTGAGTCACCTGGGTGATTTGATGTTTCTCTAAAAAAGTCTGCATGAGACAATGGATGCATTGTTGTGATGAAACTGCCAATCACCAGTTGCCCATACCTCTGGCCTTCTGAATCATCCCAATAGTTTCCATGGAGGAATGTTGAAGCTTAATGCAAAATTTGATGCAGATTCATTGCTCTATTCACTCGGTTATTTCAAATGCAACAGCCACACAGTACACATGCTCACTCAACACTGTCTACGGCCCCCACTGACTAGTACAGTGAAGTCATCATTGTTCACACATACACATTCCAGTCGACTCTCCTTGGCTGCCAGGTTACCTCGATGTTGCACAAACCATTCTCGTTATATTAACAATGGCTAGACTTTTTCTGGACAGACCTCATATATTAAGTGTATACATATATTATATATCAGATGTTAATGAAATAGGTATATCTCTTAGTATATGTGGCTGATATATGTATATTGATATCTTATGCATGGAAACTTTAAGTTATCTTTGATTTCTCTCCCTCACACTCCACATCCACCTGTCTTCTGGTAAATTGCCTGTTTGTTCTCAGATGTATTCCCCTCTTCTTTCCTGCTTTGCTATGTGTCGTAGGGAACTACATTTCCCAGGCTTCCTCTTTCTCTGGCTTCTGGGGAGGCTCAGCCAATGGAAGGCAATGGAAAGAGCCTGAATGGCAAGAGGAGTGGGTGAAAAAAGCATTTCTTCCCTTCTCTGTGAGCTGTGGGATGCTGGCAGCTGCTGCTTCTCTTCTACAGCTCTGTCTCCTGCCAGGTAGGCCCTCCTCCCCGTGGTTCTAGCACCCATTAGATGGCCCAGCTTCTGGGATTTAGTGTCACTTTCTGCTATTGTCCCTCTGTCCTAGGGAATGATTGTTACTTCCTGCTAATCTCTGGATTGCCTGTCCCCTGTTTAGTTTCTCGCCTATTCCATTATCTGGGTGATTCCCTGTACTAAATTTCTTCTATAGACACACCTAGAGTGGTTTCCATTCCACGCTAGATCCTCACCAATACAATTATCAAATTCCATCCGCTGTACCTTTAAAACATACCCTGAATCCAGTCATTCTCCACCATTTTTATTTTTATTTATTTATTTATTTATTTATTTATTTAGCTATTGTGTTAGACCAAGATGCCATCATCTCTTGCCTGGATGACTGCAGTGGTTTCCTAAGTGGTCTTGGCACTTCCAGTCTTGCCCTTGACAGCCCGTTCTCCACATGCCAGCCACAGCATTCCTTAGAAACTGTAAATCATGTCTTGTCACTCCCCTGTTCAAAATCCGCCAATGATTTCCCTTCACGGAGGATGAAACCTGAGGTTAATGCCACAGCCTCTAGGGTCCTATGTAATTGGCTCCTGGATTGTCCTTCACCCTAATATTCTTCCTCTTTATGTCCCTACTCCAGCTATAATCATCTGGGGACACACCAACCATGCTCCTATTTCCTTTGCACTTGCTACACTTTCTGCAAATATGCCCCTCCTGCGAACAGGTACATTGCAGTGTTTCACTTCATTTAAACCTCTTCCAAAGCCCCCTTTTCAGAGACCCCATGCAGTCACTCTCTCTGAAGCAGTACCCTTGTTATTTCCTATCCAGTTATCTTGCTTGATTTTTTAATAACCTATATTGCTATCGATATATGAAATTAATTATATTTTGTTTATTATCTGTCTTCCTTATTAAACCATAAAATATATTAAGGCAGGACTTTATCTTTTTTTAACCCGCTTTACCCTCGATGCCTAGGATGTTGCCTATTAAATAGTTCTCACTCTCTATATAATCTTGAATCAATGAGCAATAAGTTACGAACCTTTATCACACTGTGAAAAGCAAGTGACAGACAATTAGTTGTATTATTAGAACAAGAAGAAATATCTAAACACTTTTCAAGTCAATATACCTGTTCAAAATGGAAACCTGCAGCAATCCAGGGCATTTCTCAGAAGTTTTGACACAAGCTGAGCCAATGAGTGGACTGTGATCAGGGAGAAACCCATGATTTTATTCCTCCCAGGGCATGTCTCTGACATCCCGGCTTCTCAGGCACTGCTCCCCGTTACCTACAGTTAGTGTCCTGCCAAGAGATGTGGAAATACTTTCAAATGTGCATGTGTTAAAGGGAACCAGATAGTTTGTGAATAAAGTCCTTTGGTTTGCTTGTTTTAATTATATAAGGTAGAAAAATATATCTAAGATGTCTCAGGTTATTGGCCCACCAAACACTCCCTCTGGCCAGGAATTGTAGCTAGGAATGACCACTTGTCAAAGGGACAGAATATCAAAAAATCCTAAGAACTCAGTAGGTCAAAGATGATTTCTTCCTACTGAAGTCAAAAGTCTTATTAATTCTCTTACCCTATCACTTCCAGTTTTTTGGCTTTGGGTACTCTTCTGGGCTGAATTGTGTCCCCTGAAAAGATATGTTGAAGTCCTAGCCCTTGGCACCTGTGAATGTGACTTTTTTGGAAAAAGGTGTTTGCAGATATAATTAAAATATGTATTAAGATGGGTCATACTGGAATAGGGTGGGTCCTCAATCCAACATGATTGATGTCCTTATAAGAGGAGAAGAGGAAGAGAGGCAGATAGGCACAGAGGTGGGAGGTGTGAGGGGAGATACCAGGCACAGAGGAGTATGCCGCCAGAGGACACGGGCACACACCGAGGGGAGGCAGCCCTGTGAAGACACAGAGGTTGGCGTGCAGCTGCCAAGGAACGCCAGGGACTGGAGAGCATGCATGGCCTGCTGACACCCTGCTGCCAGACTCCAGCCTCCGGAATTCAAAGAACACATCTGTTTGTTTAAGGTCCTTGGTTTATGGTACTTGTTACATTACAGCAACCCCAGGGGGCTAACAGGAGTACTCCCTAGGACACTCATCAGCAATAGGAGCCACTTTAAGACACTAAAATTCCAGGTTTTACAGATAGATATTTATGAGGTTTTTAAACTGATGGATGGAAAGAAGGCAAACTTATTTTCCTGGCTTTTTTTCTTTTTTAGACTGAAAAATGGGATGCTGAAGATAAAAACTTAACTAAGTGCTACACGAAACTATGAAACTATGATTTACATTAATTCCATACAATATTTTACAATGCTTCATTTGAAAAGGAAAAATAATCAGAAAGGAACTGAAGTTCTATTTGGAGATGTGAAGGGAGATACCATGCACGGGGGAGTACTGGGGAACAAATGTGATGCGCCCTTTCATGGGACATTTCTTCCGAGGCACACACTCGTGTGCTGGCTGTGCTAACATGTACTTACACCGCTCCCTTGCTGGCTCCCTCTGTGACTGGTGGGGAAGGTAAGCAACATCTCCTTGAAAATGTGTGCTTGCCCAAAACTCTTCTGAAGTTTTAATCCCAAGGTTTTTTCTTTTTTTAAATAAATTCAAATTCAATTCTCTGTGAAAATTTGAAAGTGCTGGATTTAGGTACAGGATTCTACTCCCAGCTAGAATTTCTCTCCACAACAGCGTGCCAGGGGAATACTCCTGGTGGGCCATGAATATCAATGGCTTAACTTCCTTCGCTTGCTTAGGGATAATGGTCACATAAGTGACTTACAGACTGTTAAACTCATGCCAACCTGGGGGGCCAGCTGGCATAGTAGAGTATGAGCAACTCCTTAAAATGCTTTTCCTAAAATCAAGTAAAATCTAAATTGGCTGTTTACAGAATCCCTTTCGTGTCATGAAAGATAGGCTGTTCCAAAAATTTGAGCGAAGGATGAGCTTAGGTGTCATCTCTGTATCTCCAGCATGGTCCCCAGTAAAGTTGTGAACCCAGCTTTGCTTGTGAGGAAAGAAGTCTCTTCTTGGAACGGAAAGGCCATTTCTTATTTTCTTGGTAAAGAACAAAACACTTCAAAATGAACAGCAGCATCTCTGCCTTGGGAGGTCTGTCTAGAGTGACACGTGCCCGTTTAGTGATTGGAAAATAGTCTAGAAGGTGGAAATTCCAGAGCATCCTTATGAGATGAGTGAGCTTTTGATCCTAAATATTCCTTGTATTTTTTGCTTGATTCCTGGTGATGACTCCTACCTTGTGACCTTGCTTAAGCTGTAAATAAATGACAACTCGTGACAAATTCTCAATGGAAGTGCCTTGTTCAAGAGGAAATGTGCCAGTCTTAAGACTATATTGGTTTCTTACTACGATCTTTGGTGCATTAGGTGGGAATAAATTTTTTTTAAAAAAAGAAAGCCATAGTGATTTGTGGCCTTATGTTGAAAAACTGTGTCTGTATTTGAAATAGGCTATAAGGATGCTCTTTCCGTCCCTGTTGCCTCCAGCTCGGCCACCCCACCATCAGGAAAATCTACATTTCCTGCTTTTGATTCTTTTAACCCACCATCTAGTTTTATGTTTTTCCTGTTGGTAAGTTGTTTTCCATTGCTTTTAACTCTAAACATCTTTAAGAGCATCTCATTTCAGAGATTTATATCCTTCTTCTTAACTTTGTTAAATTTCTTTTTCTGTTGACGATTACATGTATTTCAAAATACCACCTACACCAGCAGCTAACTTTCTTGTGAATATTTTTGCCTCACTCAATGCAAAGCTTATAAATCCTGGTTTGTCTTAAAATCCAGCATTCAGTGCAATTAGTTTGCAGCAAATATGATGGTGCATACATTTATTTTAATGTAGCAAATATCTATTTACATAGACATTGTCCAAGCAAATCAAATGCATTGGCTTTGTGTTTATGTATGAGGCCATTGCAACCTCATGGAAGGGCAGATTTCACGGCTTCTACTTTGCAGTAGTGACTATAGATTTCCCTACTCATTATTTGATCCATTCTGTAGACTCTAGCCCCTCTTGTGACTGGCTTGCTAGTACTAGGATGTTCCAATTTTTGTAAGCAGTTAATGCTACTATCCTTATTGAAAGCTAATTGGCCCATATGGAAATAATGATCATACTACCACTTATTGAACAGTTCCTGTGTTCAAGGCACTGTGATAGAAGCTGCATATACATCACCTCCTTTAAGTTCCCACGACTTAATGGAGACAGATTATTTTATGCCCATTATAAAGGTGAGAAAACTGAGGTTCAGTAAAGTTAAGGAGTTTCTGTGGGGGCTTTCTGATTCCAGAGTTTATAATTTGTTTACTAGGATAATTAGCAGAAAGTTTAATTATCTATAGTCACTGGCCATGAATGGAGATATATTTTAGAAGCTTTCAGGATTTAAGGTGATAAAATGAAAACTAAGGGCAAATTCTCTTGGATTCACAATTTACCACTTTTCCACTCTTTAGAATGATCCCATTAACTGTTGTAAGTGAGGACACACTGGAATAGCTAAAAAAGGGCAAGATGAGATAGAACCCGGAGTGGCCAATGGTCTCAGGTCCCCGTGCTTCTAATAACAGTCTCTTAAGGAGCAGGAACCCTGGAGGAGTTGGTCTGTGGGGCTGTCTGTCAGAGATGTGTTCTGAGGATGCATGCAGGTCAGTTCAGACTGAGCACTATGACAAGTGCCACTTGAATTTACAGCACACTTTGGATATTCTGTGCATTTAAATTGCAGAGCTGTAACTTACAAACTGCCTGAATGCTCTGTGTCATTCTTTGTCATTAGGGGTGCTGACCCCTCTGAGAGGATACCATTTAGATTGTATTTCCTGTTCTGAAAACTTGTCAGTTTCTCAAGAAATGAAAGCAAGGCTGGGAACACTAACAAAAGTAGAAAAAAACTGCATCACTGTTTTCTGTTGAGCCTTTGTGACCTTTCTAGAGGCTTCCATGGGTCAGCTTGCAATACCATCTTTTTTTTTTCCATGTCCTGAAAGAAGCTAAGTGTATATACAATGACATTTCTCATTTTGATGTAGTCGATCTCTTTTTCAGACTATAGAAAACTGGGAAATGACTTGCCATTTAAATATAAGTTGGAACCCTTTGGGAAAGTAAAATAATTCAAGAGTAAAGAAAAATGACTGTTTTCAAGTTAACAGGAAAAGGCAAGGGTCTTTTTGGTTTTCAAATTAGTTGTTAGGGAAAATGTTTTCTTCCTCGTCAGACTTTCACTTTTCCTTCTTTAAAATAGACTAATCGTAGCTGTGTAGATTTAGTTTTCTGCCTGCTTGTTAAAATGAGAAAAATATGAACAGTGACTTCAAACTTTCATGAGTAAACTGTCACTTTGTGCCTTTCATTAGCCTGCATTTCAAAACCAACGTTGCGGGAGCTTGTTTCTCTCCTCCTGAGTCTTTTACTGGTAAGAATATGCTAATGGGCTATGCGGACCGTGTCTTCATGAACCAGCAGTACAGTTCCATGGGACAAAGCAGCTTCCAGCTGAAACTCACTCATATGGTAGCGTTCGGTCAATCAATCTGAGGCGGGTTTGGGGTTTGCACATTTTAGGGTCTCATCTATACACAGACACCTGCTCAACTTTTCCTTCTAAAAAACCCAAATTCATTCTGTCTTTTTAATTTATCTTTAAAAAGTCAAAATAACCTAATATAAAAATCATACAACCTGCTTTAGTCTTGAAAATAACAGTTCAAAGCCCAGAAGGCAGACATGCATACATGGCAGAGCTGGGTATGAATAGGGACTGTGTGACAAGTCACTAGACTTTTTAAGGTTCACTTTTATTATGTTTCGGATGGGCAATACTATGGAGTAGCTGGAAAGCAACACTTCTTGACGTGAATCCTCAGACCAGCAGCATCAGTCACACCTGGGAACTAACTAGAAATGCAAATTCTCAGGCCCCACTCCGGACCCACGAACCAGAAACTTTGGGGGAGGGGCCTAGAAATCTGCATATTAACAAGCCTCTGTGAGATTTTGGTATGCACTCAGGTTTGAGAACCACTGCTATAAAGATTAGCCATGATATTACAAAGGACTTGGCCCACCACCTTTTTAATAATACAAGAAATAACAGCTGTTCTTTTTGTGTTGTTATGCCTGTTACACAGAAGAAACTTAAGACCAGAGGTGACAAAGCTGGGAAGCGTGCCCAGGCCCTCCCTCCGCAGAGCGGCAGGGGTAGCCCGCTGCCCCCCGCCCCACCCCTGCCCGCACTCTCCGTAAGGCAGAGAGACAGTTCCATAAACCTGGGATGTAAGTGCGCAAAGTGCAGGTGGGGATTCTGGTTCTCTGGGCATAATACAGTGACCTGCTCCCTGCTGGGGCCAGGTGATAAGATATGGTCTTTCCCCTGATGCGAGCTGTTTTAAAAATTCCAAAATCACAAATTATGATCTGTTTAGAATGACTCAGTTTTAGAATGGAAATAGTTTTACAGATGATTCATTTTGGTTCTCAGACAGTGCTTTTCAGAGACCAGTATCGGATCTCCCTCCTGGCTGCATATTAGAATCTCATGGAGGGCTTTTAAAAACATTCTGATGGGAACATCCAACCCAGGGTTCTGTTTAGTTGGTCTAGAATTTAGTCGGTTAAAAGCTCCTTAGGTAGCATTGCCAGATAAAACACAGGACACCTGGTAAACCTGGACACCTACATAAACATTAAACAATAATGTCATTGGTTGTCTGAAATTCTAATTTAACTAGATGTTCTGTGTTTTTACTTGTTAAATATGGCAACTCTATCAGAGAAGCTAAGGTCTCCCAAGGGCTGAGAAACCTCTTATAAGACTACCGCTGGAATCCTCCACCCCACCACAGTGCCCGGGGGGAGCAGGGTACCTTCTGAGCCCATCAAACCTGCTGTTTAAAAACAATTTTACATTGCAAACACTTTGTAAAGTTTTATATTTACATTACAACATTTTGTATTTTTGTCTCTTATGTTTTGGGTCTCTGTAATATTTTCCTTTCAAAAAAAGTTTTTGTTATGACTAAAAAACTTTGTAAACCTCTGATCTAATGTCTTTCCAGATGAAAAATCTTAAGATCCAGAGAGGATAGTCTTAGCTCCGCTCTCATAGCTCATCAGTTGCAAAACTGAACCGTTCCATCAGCTGCTGCAAGGGTGCCTTTCCTTCTTCTGAGCTATAGTTCAAGAATGAGAGGCCCTATGATCTTATCTGAAAAGTGCTGGACAAACAATCAGTGCGTCTCTGAAGTTACGCCAGACGAGGTGCTGGGCGCAGGGATTAAGGTGCAGTTTCTGTTCGCAAGGAGCTGGTATGGGGAGTCACAAATAGTGTTGCTGTCTTTAGGGAAAAAAATGCTACCTTTTTCTGTGGCTTGTTCCTTCCATAATTTGACTGTATTCAAAGTACCTTTCCTTTATCCAAAAGATAAAAATGGTGAGGTTAGAGGACAGCGCTGGTTTTTCCAGGGGCAACTTTGAACGGAACCTAAATTCCCATTTACAAAGAGCATACGATCACAAATGGCTGTACTTTGTGCTGTGGTGTAATTCACAATGGCTACCTCTGTCAGATTTTTTGAAAAATGACCTTGAATATTTTCTAATTAAGTGAACTGCACAGAATTTAACAGTTGCAGGGAATAAAAGAATGTGTCCTTCCATTTTAGGAAATAAATTTACTCCCATCCAGATGAGGTGGGTAATCATTAACAATGTTTCTGTGCCATACGAAAAATAAAATGCAAAGCGGCGTCGGATGGAGTGGAGGGAATGCGTTCTCTGAGGACCTCGCCACCGGCGCCAGCCTGGCAGGGCTTGTGACAGGCAGTGAGGAAGGAGCCCACTCGCTGGCACCGCTCTAAGATGCCAAGAATTAAAAGAACCTAGAAGTTAAAAGAAACTCCAGCTTCTTCTCTCCCCTCCAAGGCAAGGGGAAAACACTTTAGGTGATATTGGCTTCAGGGAAAAAGGTGGAGGAGCAAGACTAACAAGCCATAAACAGGTCAACCTTGAGGGGCAAGAGAGCTCCAGAGATACAATTATCTTCCCCTAAGAGTCTGGACTACATCCCAACAGTCCCCAAGGCTCACACAATGTGGGGAAAGTGCAGTCTGTTCACACCATTTACAGAACACTTATTGATTTCTGGGCCTTGGTATTTTCTGTTTTTCATCATCATATCTTCTTAACACCATCACCACCAACTGAACTCTATCCTCCGCGCCCTTAAGTTTCATTACAGGTCACCTTGGGCTGTGATTCCCCAAGCCTCTTTATTGCATCCTTCCATTAGCACGGGTCTAAGAACCTCAGGGTGGAAATCTTTGAGTTACAGGGGAATTTCTAGGATTTATAATCTGAATCTGTTACCATTTGAGGATAAAAGATATTCATAGTTACTAGATTTCCCGCAAAGTGTAAACAAAACTGTTTAAATAATTTAGATGATAGAATGTATATATCCAAAAGAAACACTGTTTTTTTTTTCAATAGTCACCTTGGCCTATATTAATTTATTCTAATAATTCATTTTGGATTTTTTCTTTTGCAATTGTTTTCATAATCAGTTTATCAGCCTCATTACTTCATGGTCACATTTTGTTTTGACCAAAACTTGTAATATTGCCTGGACTAACCAGATTTGACTATGAATGACATTGGGCTGATTCCAAAAGCCAAATTCATTCCAGTGGATGAAGCTGTGCACCCCTTTAGGAAAATTGGGCTTTCCTTCTCAGCCAATTGCAATGAAGAGCCATGAAAGACTGAATAACTGATTAGGTCACATGTTCATTCATTCAACAAACATATTTGAGCACTTATTTTGTATAAACACTGTGATAGGTTTTAGAGATACCAAGATAAATAAGATGCAAGGAAGGAACCAAGATAAATAAAACATGAAGGAATAGCTATATGATTAAAATCCTTTCTAGTTATAAAACTCTATAAATATTTTTTCGAAGTTCAGTCTTTTTAAATCTCTAACAGCATTTTGAAAAATATTCAGCAGTCCTGACAAATGTGTATAATTCCCTGGCACTCATTTGGAAGTCTAAATTCTGATGTGCTAGTAAAAAAAAAGATTATTATTTAAAGTCACTTCATATGTGTTCACATCTATGAACAAGCTGTCACTCAATATCTACTATCCTATTCTTCCTTTTAATTTGAAACCTCTTAGGTTTAACTGAATTCTTGGCCTCCCACATTTCACAGGTGCTCTTGCATGTAGGTGTGACCACAGGACTAAGTTCTGACCCACAGGACCTGAGTGAAGTGATATGTGTATAGGTCATATCCATAAAACGGAGAGCTTCGTCCTCCATATCCTGTTTCTCCCCCTGGGGAGCTGAAATATGGATGAGGGTGCTGGTGAGTCAATTTGGGCTATGAGGATGAAAATTATACCCCAGGAGCTAATGAAGTAGCAAATAAAAGGAACATGAGTACCTGGTTGACCTTATGAAACAGTGCCAGCCAGGGATCATCTTTCTATCTCTGGACAATGTTTGGGGGGAAAAGAGGCTTCTATCTTGATCTGAGTCATTTTGTTTTGGAGTTTAACCTATTGTCAGTCTATATTCAAAATGATACAAGGGCAGACACGTATCAGGCCAACTGTCTTTTCACTCTGAACACTCAGAAGAAAAATTAAATCCTTTCATTCACTTCTACTCTGTACTGAGCCATCCAGATGTAGC